>CANUEY010221783.1:0-15610 GCA_948099555.1 Croton setiger
TATATATATATATATATATATATATATATATATGACTTTCATCAATATTAACCAAAATTATCATTCTTCATATAAACTATTAATAAATGAAATCAACTATAATTTTCACCAGTACCATTATAATCAAAATTATCATGATCCTCATAGTCAATATCATCTTCATATAAACTATTCCTTAAGTGCTCAAAATCTGAAGATTTACTGTTAGCATCACTTTCCTCTTTTTCTTCTTCTGATTCACCAGTTGATTCCTCGCTCCCCTTTTCGTCTTCCTCTTCAGATTCTTCGTCAGGATAATCATTATCCGGATGAGCTTCAGCTGAAAAGCATCACAGAGAAGAAAACGATCATGATGAACAGTGGCGAACCTAAAAATTTATGTAAGGGTGGACATATATAATATATAAATAGTAAAAATTATATATATTATATAATGTTTTTTATTATTTCAGTGTGGGCGGATGCCCATCCTTGGGTTAAGTTGGGTCTACCCCAGATGATGAAAATTGCATTATATAAATAAGAGATTGGGAAAAAAAAAAAGCAGCAAACTTTTCTAATACCATTTGAATCATCACTGTCATATTCTGAGTTTTCATCTGGTCCATCATAGAAATCCTCATTCTCAACTTGTACTCTGAATAGAAAATAATATAGCACTCTTTAAACGGTTGCCAATTATCATCATTTATGAAAATTTTGTATAAATGGATAGAAATAATTTTTCAAATATGAAAGCATATTAAGACAGGAAATGTGTCTTACAGGGGAAATGGGCTTATATCATCTTCACCATCAATAACCATATCGTCCGTTGCAGTATAATAGTCATAAACATAATCAACTGCATATCATATGCCAGAAACCATTAGATATAAAACTGGAAATTAATAACGAGATGCAGGATAAGAAAAAGGTGAAGTTAGTAGTCGGGTTTCACATTGTGATAAAAATGTCACTAACAGTAGTTATTGCTGAAAAGACTTATTTTTAATAAATGGATAAAGCGACGACAAATTAAGAGAAACAAGGAAAAGAACAACCTTGCTCAGGCAAGAAAGCGCCTATATCGGATTCAATCTCTGCCATAGTATTCGGTACAAACTCACAACCTTGCTTAGACAAATAAGCAGATATATCAGATTCAATTTGTGCAAGAGCATTTGGTATCAACTCTCTAGCAAGAGGCACATAGTTATAGAGAATTCTCTGCTCCACTAAAGACATAGCACTGAAACGAATGGTTAGGAAGGAATATATCAGTTCCCATGAGTTTTGAACAAATAAGATAAGTGAATTTTTGTGATGGCAAAACTTACTCCTGCTCTTGTATCTCACTGGATTCTTCCTCATCTACACGAATGACATCATAAAACTGGCACATATCGCGAAGTTTATCATGGAAAGATGCGTTCTTTCGCCTACGGCTCCATATTTGTTCAAAACGAGCATTTTGTGCCAAAACCTAATAAAAGAAAGGGGTTAATTGAAGTGACAGTGAAACTGTGTAAAAAAGGGAGTAAGATCTTTCTCTACAAAATACCAACTCTATAGTAATGATAGTTGGCATAAACACATCATAAATGACACACAATCACACTCTATTATTATAAAAGAAATGAACAAGAGATAAGTATACGTTTAAATTAAAAACTTGTGACATCAAGAAGTAACACAAGATTATTGAAGTAAATGAAAAGTAGAGAACTTATAATTAAGCAAATCTTTTAACCATGCTTACCTCTTGATTCTTTCTGCCTTTGCCAAGAAGTTCCTCTTTTTTCTACAAACAACAGATGGGAAATACTTAAAACTTTTGAATACAATAAGTAACAGAAACACTTAAACAACAGAGAAGGCAATTTGGAGGAGGCAGTTCATTCAACAGCAGAAATAAAAAGAGAGCTTACATCATCTCTTTTATAGGCCCGTTTACGTTCTTTGAATTCCGATTTACCTTCAACTGTATCAGCAGAATTAGACTGCAAAACCAATGACGAATCACATGGTATACAAAATTAGAAAGCAAATACATTCAAATTTCACAATTCACTTGGAGGGATAGGTTTAGAAATCAGATACAAGAGGTATACCATTACTCACCATAACTGATAGCACAACATCAATGGCAGCCTCTGAGCTAGACATTGTCTCAAAATGCCGTACTAATAGCTTCTTAGTCTTTAATTCTGCCACTATAATAGTATACAAAAGAACATTTCATCAGCCAAGAAAACAGAAAAGAGTAATCAAATTGCAAACCAAATATTAACAATGAAATCCCTCATTGAAAATAATAAAATGATACTAATAACGCTTAAAATTTTCCTTTTTTTATTACCTCGTGCATGACTTGAATCACCATCATCATTAACGATTGATAATTCGTCGAATTCTAAAAGCGGCCGTTTCAACGGGCTTTCATTGATTTCCAGCCCTAAAACAAACGAAATCAATCAAAATTCTTTATTTGAATTTCACCATTGATGAGCTAAAGAAAATACAGAAAGAACAAAAAAAGAAAAGGTTGTGACTTTACAGAAGGCGTCGAGTCGGCACTGGTAAGACTTCCGTTTAACCCTAACAACCACAGGCTTCTCACCGGTGGGTAATTGGATACTAGAAGCTGCAGCTGAGGAGATTCCGGTAGTAATCGCCGCCATGAAATCAAGCTCTCGTCTAACTACTGAGCTTAAGCTTAGTACTAATTGTGAGGAAATTATATTATGGGTAATTTTTCTCTAAAGGTCCCCAAATTTATACCACTATTTCAATAAGGTATTCAGAATCTTTCAATAGTATTATTTTTTTAAAATATTTTTTTTAAAAAGATAACCACACGACACGTCGTTTGCTTCATTTATGTACGTACACGCTGGCTCAAGGAAAGCATCACGAGCAAACAAAAGACACTAACGCAAGGCTAAAGCTTCCGCCACCAAAGGATAATGTCCACCCTCTTCAAAGCCTGACATCGCCAGATTATAGGAGCTCTCAGCATCCTCAAAGACACAACCAAAGCCAATGAAATCTGAACTTGAAAAGACAGCAACGTTGACAAAGCCAAGCCAAGACTGCTGCTGAGTAGGAGGACCGAAAACAGCACCAGGAGGAAGGTGATTATGCATGACCGTTGGCATAGCAGCTGGCTAGACATTGGCAGCAACAAAACCACCTAAGAACTCTTTTGCCTACTAAAATAAGATAGAGGGAGGCGTCTGAGCACCAGACCATAAGAGAGCATTGCGAGAATGCCATGCAAGAGTGGCAACAAGAGCTGCCTTTTCCTTTCCCAATGAATGCAAACCTATTTAAAAGCATCCACAAAAGAAATTGCATTATTGAGAAGAATAAAGTCAGAAAGACTCCAAACTTCACTAGCGTGATAACAATGGACCAAAACATGGTCAAGTGATTCTTCATTTTGACAGAAAATTCAACCCCCAGCGACATTTATACCACGACCAAGTAAAATCTGTTAGGCAAGACATTACGGGCCACTCTCTACATATAAAATCACGAATTTCAGGCAGTACTAGGAGGTTCCAGACATTAATACCACGACCAAGTAAAATCCTTATTCCCATTCCACCAGTACCGATTCATAAGTACCTGTAACTCATGACAAAGAGATGTAGGCAACTGAAAAACATTCATGCAATAGCCGGGATGGCTTGAGCAACAAATTTCAAAAGAACTTCCCTGCCAGCATGGGAAAGAAATCTGTTATTCCAGCTATTAATTCTCCTCTACAGCATGTCCTTCAAAAAATTAAAATCTGACGTTTGCTCCGCCCAACCAGAGGAGGAAGGCCCAAATAATTACCACGACTCGAAGGTTGAGAAACACCCAGAATAGCCAAAATATCATTATTCAAATCATCAGAAACACAAGGACTCATCAAAATACCCGACTTGTCAAAATTAACTGACCGTCCCGAAGCAGCTTCGTAGATGCCCAAAATATTTTTAATCTGTTGCTCTTCTGCATTATGCAACACGGTCATGAATCATGTCTAGCGAGTCTTTGAGGCTGTCAAGTTCTTCAGCAAAACCCCATTCTAGTTTGATTTCTTCTGTGATACAAGAAATCACCCTGGCTAGAGTTTCATTCACTACAATACTCAACACAAGCTCAGCCATTTTGTGTTTCTTCTTTGCTGTACCTGCAAAAGCTAAATTCAAGTACAGAGAACAAGTAATGTACAGATTTCGTATGAGCTGCTATATATGTACATATTTGGGGAACGAGTCAAAAGTTATCTGCATTGGCAAAATATTTTACTAATTTCCCCTTAGTTTTCATGTGACTTTGAGGAAAGTTGATGGTTTAGAACACAAGAAAGTCCAGAACAGAAGGATAGGAAATCTACAAGAGAATACTTATAAATCCGGTCAATGCAAAATTAATATTTTTGAACTTTTTTCCAGAGCTGAAATATTCTCTTGTTAACTTAAAAATGTCAAATTGTACATATACTTTCTAAAAAGCCAAAAGTCAATGAACCCACTAGCAAGATTGTGGGAAAATGAGCAATATCTAGAGCAAAATTCTAGAAAAGAATAAACAAATAAGAAAGCAGATTCTTCATCGTCCATGCTAAATTTCCACAAATATGAAAATTTAAATTGCTTTACAATAACAGATAAAAACAAAAACTCACGAAAAACCCAAAACAGTATCACTCAAATTAACCCAAAACTTGTCTTAGCATTTGACTCTGAAGTAGCCAAATGAACTCTCCTGTACTTCTCATTTTTGCATCAGTCTCATAAAAATTTTGCTATAGTCATCCAGAAGTTGATAGTTATCCATTTCAGCACCAATTCTCGAATTTTCGGCAAACAACGAAACTTAAATCGCCAAAATGACCAGCACAAGAGCATTGAAATTGGTGGGTTTATGTTTAGACCAGTTACACATAGACCATCAAGATCATAAGAAGAGACATCAATGCTGAAAAAATTGACAAATGAGCTTAATAGTTCAGAATTGAATGAAAAGGAGATCTCTTTACAGGCAACTTCAAGGATTCATGCAATATAAAACTTAAATGAAAGGGGAAATAATGCTCATCCATTCACATTATCCTTTTTCAGTAACCAATCTACTGCTGCTCCTTTTTAAAAAAATGTTCTTCTGTTAGATATATCACGAGTTTCTTTCTGAGAAGCAAGACCTTTCACCCACCCAACATTTTTGTAAGAAAAATGACATGAAAAATGAGATTAAACTAAAATTTGTTCAGAGAAAGATGCCAAACGTATGAAGAAATTTCATATAATTTCATTTCATTTTGAAACAGCGGACAAAACCTCAATTTTTTAATTAGACTTCATTCTAAAAATGAAGACATGCCTTTTTTGACCTAAATGTATTTCCAGCTTACAATGGTAAGTTTTATACCATATTCTCATCTTAAGATTATTAATCATATCTTAGATCTTGGAATCTCTTTATCAGGCTTGATTTGTAATTCTTGATTTCTGCTTCTTCAGAGGAATCTGGGGTAGACTTAATGACAGAGATAGCCCCAGCATGATTTAAAGCTCCAACAGCCGCATCTACAATTCCACAATGTATGTTAAGCAAACAAAATGGTGAAATCAAAAAAGTGAATTCTGGTAGTTGCACAAAATTGTTTAGGTTATGTTCAGCAATAGTTCCCGAAGTAGCTTTTAACGTTTTGACTAAAAACTATTTTTTGTAGCATTTGGTAAAGTAGCTTTTACATGTTTAGATAGTGGTTTATGAAAGGATAATCCCTTTTTTAGAGTTTAATGTTTTGTAGACAGCTACTATAAACAGCTACACGCTACTCAAATAGTTAGTTTTGCTCAACACATCCTTAGTAGCATTGTGCAGTCAAAGGTACTCATTCATGAGGATATATAAAAAATGAATTTAACCTCATATCTGAAAGAATTTAGGCACAGACATCTAACCTGAACGTGAAAGTGCAGTAAGGGCCTTCAGAGCTGCAATCCGAGTGTTATCATCCTTTGCTTCCTTCAACATGTTTACCAGTTCTCGAGCCCCACCCAACTCCACAATTTTCATCCTTCTTTCATCTAAGAATCAAGAGGATACACAACTTGCCCATGTTAATTTTCTCAAAACACAATCCTGAAAAATTAATGATAATAAAAAGAAGCAAAGCTGTGTATTGCTATCTCAAGTTCAATAATAACGTTCTGAAAACAGTATCCAGTTTCATCTCTCGCCGATTCATGATCAAAGCAATTCACAGATAGTTCAATTACAACAATTCACAAACAAAAAGAGGATAGCTTTAAAAACATATTTTTAGAGGTCAAGAAAGCAGCATTACCATCAACTGCAAATCGAGTTAATCGAGAAGCGCCAGATCTTTTAAAGAAAGGATCTTTAACTTGCAACAGTGAAATTGATTGTTGCACCAAATTATCTCCTGAGCAAAGAACAACAAATGTATAATTAATTCTTGAAATCAATTCAAGTTTCAAAACAAATAGAAACAAGCATAGATTGATACAAAAGAATGAGTACCCATATAAGGAAAGAACTGGTAGCCAACAAAAGTAGCTGTACCAGCAAAAAATAGTTTCAGTAACCATCCAATCTTCCTTTCTGCTTCTTCTTCAAGGGCACGCTCATCTGGGACTAGGAATTTCAAACTAATTACACAAAGAACAATTTCTACGATCAAAATACATAAAACCCCAAATGCGATATTGATCATACCTTTGGCTTTATTCAAAGTTGAGAACTTTCGAGACTGGAAGTGTGGAGATTTGCTTCGAAACAGATACTGCAAATTATTAGGAAAATTCACAATAATCAAATTGATTTAGAAAATGAAATTTCTGGGGAAAGAAAGAATTAAATAAAAGAATCTAAAAGAAGTTAAAAATGGAAGTAATTACAGTGTTGAGCTGAGCTGCTAAATTCCGCATAATGTGCTTTGTAGAAGAAAAGATTGAATCTTTTTCTCTGATTTTGAAATTATTTGCATATGAATGTTTAAATTCGCAGCAACAAAACAAACGGCATGTCGTTTAGCACTGGACGACCCGCCGAAATGCAAGCAAGCAAGCCATAACAAAACGGTGACGTATAGCTTCTTAACAAAATTACAAATACACTAAAACTCGAAGAAAACCAGAGCGGCGGCGGTATCCGAAACGATGGAGTCCACCGATTTGCAGAATCCGAACAGAGCTTTAACGGACAAGCGCTTCTCCGATTTAAATGCATCTCTATCGGAGCCGGTTCTTGATGCTCTAACACAAGCCGGTTTCGAATATTGCACGCCTGTTCAAGCAGCTACAATTCCTCTACTGTGTAACTACAAGGATGTTGCTGTCGACGCAGCCACCGGCTCTGGAAAAACTCTTGCTTTTGTAGTTCCACTCGTCGAGATTCTCCGGCGAGCATCCTCTCCTCCTAAACCCAATCAGGTGCTTCTTTTCTTCCCAAAAAAGATAAAAATTTTTACTGCAATATGTGTTGTAGCTTCTTCGAATATAATTGGGTTACTCAAATTTGATACATTTAAGCTTTGTTTGCTCCATTTTCAGTCATCAGTTAGAAATTTTGTATCAAATTCTTGTTTTTCTTGCATTTTGCACTTCAATATGAATATTTTTACTGCAATGAGTCAGAAATTTGAATAATGCTTCCAGCAGTATGTTGTATTGAAGTTACTTCAGATTGTAAATGGGTTTCACAAATTTGCTAAATTGAAGCTTAGTTTGTTGCATTTTTATCAATTATCAGTTAGAAACTTAGCTTAGAGTTTGAGTCTGTTTACAGGTTATGGCAATAATTCTCTCTCCTACCAGGGAGCTTTCTTCGCAAATATACAATGTTGCACAGCCTTTCATTGCAACTTTATCCAATGTTAAGTCTATGCTCCTTGTTGGAGGTGTGGAGGTGAAATCTGATATGAAGAAAATAGAAGAGGAAGGAGCTAATTTATTGATTGGCACACCTGGAAGGCTTTTCGATATCATGGAGCGCGTGGATGCTTTGGATTTTCGAAACCTTGAGGTAGAGATTTTATCTAATAAATTGGATTGTAGTTTTATATCATGACATTTGCAGCTCAAAAAACAGATTCCTCCTATGTTTCATAGTGCCTAAAGGAATATTCAATTGAATTGGTTTATTCAACATGCATGTTATCGTTTAATAACAGTTAATTAGTTTGTTTCAAATGTCATCTCAAATGTTTGCTCACTGAAATCATATAACCTGAGGATTTCTAATGAGAATAATTATGAAATTTGCCAAAAAAAAGTGGTTTCTGTTGGCTAATAGGTTTTGGTTGGTGGACCAGGTTTTGATCCTAGATGAGGCTGATAGGCTATTGGATATGGGTTTTCAAAAGCAGATAACTTCAATTATATCTCGCCTACCCAAGCTTCGAAGGACTGGTCTTTTCTCAGCTACACAAACTGAAGCTGTTGAAGAGTTGGCCAAAGCTGGATTGAGGAATCCAGTGAGGGTTGAAGTCCGAGCAGAAACAAAATCTATGGATTCTCAGTTATCATCTTCAAAAACACCTTCAAGCCTTCAACTTGAGGTATATATGTTATTGACTTATATCATCTTCAAAGTGGTTTCTGTTGGCTAATAGGTTTTGGGTCATATGTTAGTAAAGCATTTTTCTAAGTAGTGAGCTTGATCTTCCGCCCTTTTGCCATCTTTTGACTGATGAATCTTTTTCATTTCCACCATCTCCCCTTATATTGTTGCAGTATTTGGAATGTGAAGCAGACCAGAAGCCATCCCAACTTGTCGACTTTCTTGTTAAGAACAAAACTAAAAAAACTATAGCGTGAGTAATAATTTGTATTTTCCATTCAATAGGCTTGCAATTGATCTTAAGGGTTATAACTTGAAACATTTTTCTTTACATGTGCAGTTACTTTATGACTTGTGCTTGTGTCGACTATTGGGGCGTTGTTCTTCCCCGTCTTACTGCATTAAAGGGTTTCTCTTTGATTCCCCTTCATGGGAAGATGAAACAGGTAAATTTCGGGAGATGACTATAATCTGATGGTATGAAACTCATGAACTAACATAGTACCATCTGAAATTGCATTTCTTTAATGTTTATAGAATGCAAGAGAGAAAGCTTTAGCCTCATTTACAAATCTCACAAAGGGCGTTCTACTATGTACGGACGTTGCAGCACGTGGACTAGATATTCCTGGGGTTGATTGTATAGTGCAGGTAGTATGATCACTTCTGATACTTTACTCTGTAAACTTTTGAAGAATGAAGTTAGGATTTCATATTTAGGTTTTTGACAACCTCTTCCAACATCATTTCTCTATTCTGATTGGTGTTGGCTTTTCTTTTCAGTATGATCCTCCTCAAGATCCAAATGTTTTTATCCACAGAGTTGGCCGAACTGCTCGGTTGGGTAAACGAGGAAATGCTATTGTTTTCCTGTTGCCAAAGGTTCAACTCTTACAGATCTCCATCCGTATCATCAATTTATAATTAGTGGATAAGCTGTTTTATGCTCTATGTTATAAATTCGTCAATTCAATGTTGATTCTATATGACAAAAACATGATCTGTTTTGACTATCCTTATTCAGGAGGAAGCCTACGTAGAATTTTTGCGCATAAGAAGGGTGCCTCTTCAAGAAAGGGAACTTACAGACGATGCTCCTGATATTGTCCCTCAGGCAAGCACAATTCCTCTTGTAAAGCTGAAATTTAGCATGAGACGATAGAACTACTTTTCATGGTCAGTTGAAAAATTTTTGTCATGTCATTTTCAGATACGATCTGCTGCCAAGAAAGACCGTGATGTCATGGAGAAAGGTCTGAGAGCATTTGTTTCCTTCATTCGTGCATATAAAGAGCATCATTGCTCATTTATTTTCCGGTCAGTAATTAGATTTCTTTGAAATTTATTTTTTCTTATTCTCTCAAGCTGCGTGTTTCTTTCAAATTATATATTTAATTTGTATTTTCTCTTCCTACAGATGGAAAGAACTTGAAGTTGGGAAGTTGGGTATGGGTTACGGCTTATTGCAGCTCCCTTCAATGTCTGAGGTAAAGAACCACTCGCTTTCCGCTGCGGGTTTTACTCCTGTAGAAGACATCAAATTGGACGATATCAAGTTCAAGTAAGAAATATTTGCAATCTTTTGATGCATCTCATTTTAAGAACTATTCTTTAAAATTTTTTCATTTTTATTTTATGCTCAACTTCGCATCAAACAAAAGTTTCAACTATGGAGATCATAGTTCTTTGATTAGACATATGTTGTGGCTTTTGTCCCAACCGCTTCTGCTTCAGATGATTAACAAAATGTTCAAATAACTAATAAGTAATTACTGTAATTAGGGATAAATCTCGTGAGAAACAAAGGAAGAAGAATATGCAAGCGAAGAAAGAAGCGCGAGAGAAAGAACCGAAACACCAGAAACCTAATAAGAACCCAAATCCTGCCCCTACTGTTGTGAGGAAAAAAACAGCTAAGCAGAGACGAGCTGCACAAACGGTTGAAGATGAAGAGGAGTTGGCTCGAGAATATCGTCTACTGAAAAAGTTAAAGAAGGGAGCCATCGACGAAAGTGAATTTGAAAGGTTAACTGGAACTGAAGAATTATAGTAAATTTAATATGATCAAAACATGAAAGGAAACCAAAATTATTGTCAGGCAAGTTGAAGTTACCGGAGCTTGTTACTTTCTCAAGCATACTAACAAAATATCGGCAATTCCAACCGGAGCCGAGGCAGAAAGAGGTGATCATCTGTTTGTTTCGTATCTGGTTAGACTCGTTCGAATTCTGGTTCTAATTCCATTTTCGATTCGGAGAAAGAAAAGATGCATTATATCTTTGATTAGAAATGTATACAATTTTGCAACCATGATATATACTAAAAACAGGTATTGTAATAGACAAATTTGAAACTTTGATGGATTCTTGAATCTAACAATATTCTGCATCAGATTGCGTGCAGAGTTCTTTGTTTATTGCAAATGGAAATCAAAGTAGTTCTAATTTAATGTATTTGTTTAGCTCACGTGAAAGCAGATTATGTCGTGCAATAGTCTTATTACTCAGACTGCACATGTTAATGTAATGACATGATTTTTTACGAATTCCGCAAAATCCGGAATTTGATGCTCCCTTGCTTATCTGTTAAATCTTCTTGCAAATTTTTCCATCAAACATTAATTGAAGATGACAAGAAGACCAAAACAAATTCACATATACATAAAAATAATCGAACACTTTGTCTTATCTTCTAATTTTAATATCAAATCTCCATTGTTAATATCACCATATCTTCGTTTTTATAAAAAGATTATACCATAACACGCACGATATATGATCATTAAACAATCATATCAACACTTCTTCTTTTACTTACCTTAAATCTTTTGATATTTTCTTCTTCTAATCATGTCTGTAACTAATATTGAACCTCCATTTGATCCATTACAACCTTCCATTCCCATCTCTTACCCATTAAAAACGCTCGTAGAACTCGAATCTCGAGCTTACTTCAACTCCTTTCACTACCCATTTAATAGATCTTCTGTTCCATTAAAATCTTCAGGTTTAGAAAATAGGCCCAGGCTTCTTGTTTGCCATGATATGCAAGGAGGTTATACTGATGATAAATGGGTACAAGGAGGAAATAATGAAAATGCTTATGCTATTTGGCATTGGTATTTGATTGATATTTTTGTTTATTTTTCTCATAATTTAGTCACTTTGCCTCCTCCTTGTTGGACTAATACTGCTCATAAACATGGAGTTAAGGTAATTTTTCTCGCTTTTCGTTCTGTATTTCATACCAACAGATAGTCTAATAGTACACCAACGACCTTACAATAGATCAGAGTTCGAATCTCCAAATTACGATACTTAAAAACACCAAAGTTACGAACTTTTTAATTCGGGTTTTTGACATTTTCTTTGGGTGTGAAGGTTTTGGGGACTTTCATCACAGAAGGGGATGAAGGAATACAGAATTGTAATAAAATTCTTGCTACGGTGGAATCAGCAAGAATGTATGCTGAAAGATTGGCAGAGCTTGCTAAAGAATTAGGCTTTGATGGATGGCTGGTATATAAATATATATACATATATATACTTTTATAAACCCTTTTTTTTGGGTAATTCTGATTGAATTTCATGCAGTTGAATATAGAAGTCAGCTTAGATGAAAAACAGATTCCAAATTTGAAAGAATTTGTTAGTCATTTAACAAAAACTATGCATTCTTCAGTGCCTGGATCTTTGATAATATGGTAAGTATATTATAAATAAAATATTAATTATAATTAATATAATTATAATTATAATTAATATTTGATAATTGTTAATTTGTAGGTATGATAGTGTGACAATTACTGGAATACTTAATTACCAAAATCAATTGAATCAATTGAACAAACCTTTCTTTGATATCTGTGATGGGTTATTTGCAAATTATTGGTGGCAGGTAAAAAATTTTAACTTTTCTTTTCTGTCAAATTTATATCTTTTTACTGTTTTTAATTCTATAATTTTGCTTGCAGGAAGATTATCCAAAACAATCTGCCACCGTTGCCGGTGACCGGAAATTTGATGTTTATATGGGAACAGATGTATTTGGAAGAGGAACTTATGGTGGTGGACAATGGAATGTAAGTTTTCCATTAAAAATGCAACGTAATCGCGATTATATTTTTTAATAATACAACGTAATCGCAATTATATTATTGTAAGAAAATTATTTTTATATTCAGTCAAATGTGGCTTTGGATGTATGTAAAAAGGCTAATGTTTCAGCTGTGCTATATGCTCCTGGCTGGGTTTATGAGACTCATCAGCCTCCTAATTTTCAGACAGCTCAAAATAAGTAATGAATATTCTCTGTTCCTGTAATAATTAAATATATTTGAAATTAATTATTTTTAATTACAATTTTTCTGAAACTTAAATTTTTTGCAGGTGGTGGAGCCTTGTTGAAAAATCATGGGGAGTAGGAAAATTTTACCCTAACACATTACCATTCTACTCTAACTTCGATCAAGTAAGGTCTTTATGAGCTTTTCAGCTTTTAGCTTATAAAAAAGCTTTTTCAAAAGCAGCGTTTACCTTGAGCATTAAACAAACATATAACTTAATGACTTTTAAGTTAAAAAGTACTTAAAAGTTACTTTTACGCAATCTCAAACACCCTGTTAATATGCTAGTATTTGAAATTTTTCAGGGTCATGGATATCATATTTCTGTTGATGGAAGCCAAGGCTCTAATGCTTCTTGGAATAATCTATCTTCCCAAGGTTTTCAGGTATCCAAATTTTCAATCTTTTATATATTTTCTATTTAAAATTGCCATAAATTAGCAAAAATTTCATTTCTTGTTTTAACATTTAACGTTCATGGCAGCCTTTTCTTGAATTTAAAGAAAACCCTAATTCAGATCCCATTCAAGTTCATATAGAGTAAGCATATGAAATTTTGTTATATTGTAATTATGATCAGAATGCAAGAATCTAAAATAAGCATGAATATTTAAAAAAAAATGCAGTTTTACAGAAGAATCTTATAGTGGAGGATCAAACATGACATTCAAAGGGAATCTACAAGTTCATACTGAATTTAAGACAAGAATATTCCATGGAAACTTGCTTCTTGGCCAACAGCCTCTACAAATTTCATATCCTGTAAAATTGGATGGAGATTCCCAATTAGGACTATTTCTTCAGTTTTCCAAACCCAATTCACCTGAAAAAACATCAGTACTCATCTCGGCGGGAAAAACAAACATTCTGACAGAGAAATTTAGCAGAATCCTTGAGCCAAGAATTGTTCATCATAACGAGGAAATGGCTCCAGGATGGGTAATACAGGAATCTAGCATTACAATGAATGGATTCATATTGACAGAAATATATACTTTATGCTATAAGTCAAGTCCTGCACATAAAAACCTGATATCAGAACAAAATATTGACTCATCAGTTCGGGTTCCGTCACCGTTTTTCGCAATTCTTGGAAGTATAACAATCAAGAATTCTAAAGCAAACCCTATTTTTCCTCCTTCTAGTTCTTGGCTAGTTGAGGCTCAGAATATCAAATGGGGTTCAGTTTCTGCAGGTTTTAAGACACTCAGTGTTAAGATTACATGGAAGTTAAAGAACGGAAGCGATTTCGAATTCTGTAAATATAATATTTATGTTCAGAAAATAGCAAATTCAATGGAAGGGATTCAAGAATATAATGGAGTAGCTTATGTCGAAACTTTCTATGTTTCTGAACTTTCAATTCCTTCAAGTACTTCTAGTCTCAAGTTCTTTATTCAAGTTTGTGATGTAGATGGTTCTTGCCAGAAACTTGACGATTCTCCATTCTTGCAATTGAATGTTCAAGGTCAGCAATTTCTTACTAATTTCTCCCTCTTGAATGAGTTCTTGCTTATGTTTTCGACCACTCTTGTCGTTGTGTGACCAGAAGGTCACAAGTATGAATAGTTGTGGAATAGCCTCTTGCAGAAATGTAAGGGTAAGGCTGCGAACTTTTACTGAAATTGGTCCGACCGTTCCTCGGACCTGCACAGCGGGAGTTTCGTGCATCGGGCTTCCTTTATTATGAACATATAATTGATAAATGAATTGGCAATCAATAACCTTAACTCAATCGGTAGCTTGAATGATCAAGCCTGAGTGCTTTCATGACAAGATACCTATATGACCAAAAGGTCATATATTTTTATTCCGCCGGAATGTAATCTCTCCGGCCACCATGTACCATTAGTGGGTTTAACTTAACTAGAGTGGATTTGCTATATAAGTTAAGCAAAAGGCTTACTTCCATTTTTAACAGCAGCAGAAGCTCATTCTCATCAAGTCACTGTTCCTATTCATAATCATGAAGAGATGGTTCCATTAACCACATGTAGATTTAATGCAAATCCATGGAGAAGATTAATCTACCGCGAAGATTATAAGGTAACATTGTTTTGAATTTGATTTCTTATTTTGCTTGAAAATCTTTACTTTTTATGGAGATAATACTAACATTTAAAACAAAGATGCAGGCAACTAAAACTTGGATTAAAGCCAGTGATAAATATGTGATTATTGATTTGCTAAGAAGAGTTGCGACAATGGATGGATCAAAGAAAGCAAGAGGTTTAATTATAAGTTTGGTTATATTAGGAACGATTTTATGGATTCTGAATCATAAGAACATGAAAGGGATAATGTACATGTAATGAATTGTTTAGTATTAGTAGATTCTATGTTTCAGAGAATCTTGAACTTCAAATTTTGAAAATGGAAGAAATCTGCAAATTTAATGAAGATTCTATGTTTCATAGAATCTTGAACTTCAAATATTGGAGGAGCAGCAGGCAATGACAATGGAGGAAGCAAGGAAGCAGAAAGAAGAAGGAAAGAAGACTATAACAGAAAGATGAAATGAAGAAGAAGAAGGGAGTTGATTATTCTCCTCGTAATCTGATGTAAGCCAGGAACCACCTAAGCTAGCCACAGGACCTATCACAAGGAACATGGCTAAGAGATTTCAAGCTAGGTTGAACTTATGGGCTCAAAAGGAAGTCACAAGAAGGATCCAAGATCAAGCAAGTATGTTAATGG
>CANUEY010221838.1:0-16809 GCA_948099555.1 Croton setiger
TTATTTTTAATATGATATTAAATGATTTTAAAGCAGAGATTTTTAGAGATTGAGTTTTAAATCATAGAAAATTATACGGATTGAAATTAAAACTCAATTAAATCAGAGAATTAAATATTAAAGCATGCATCATAGCTTATAAGGAGTCCTGATTTGATTATTGAACATGGTTGCTATGCTATGCATTATAGGAACATCGAGTCCTCGAGCAGGGCGGGGTGAATTACCCGAAACCCAACCGAGCTCACAGTAGTATAGTAAGTGTTAATCCACTTACTTACATGTATAGAGAGATGTATATGTGATATTGCTATATGTGCTATATATGAATTGTTTGGACCGGTAATGAAGCCCGGTCAACTGTGATATACGAAAAGTGAAATGTTATGGTTATATTGAATTTTTTGGACCGGTAATGAAGTCCGGTCAACCAGAGATATATGTTATATGAAATGTATTATTTGTGGTTCCTGAGTCGGTATTGAAATCCGACCAGTCGAGTTATTTGATCTGATGTAGAGATATATATGTTGTTATAACCGGTAGTGAAGTCTGGCTACATGATTATATGAGAGATATTGCTATGAAATGTATATTGCATAATGCATTTCCACAGAACTTAATTACAGGCGTTCTGATTATCGTAGCCAGTGTTTGCAAATTTCACCAAAGGAAACCTACGGGTTTCTACAGAGAGGCCTACGGGTCTATATGATATAGAAAGATCTATGGGTCCTATATGTTACAGAGTGATCTTCGGATCTTACAGAGTGATCTTCAGATCTTACTGAGAGAGGTTTGACCGACGGTATTCCGGGTCTTCCTCATTTACTGGATCCAGTTAGAGAACTTTTTGAGGTGAAATTCCCTGGGCAACACTTGGTCGATAAATCACAACTAAAGAACAGAGAGACATGTCATATTGCATAGTATGCTACATAGATGATCATTTATGATGAATATGATCTAGAATCATGTTATTTTGCTGAGAGATGATAACTTAATTACATGCTTGGTTTATATACTATGTTTACACTTGTATATGATCATGTGTTGACTAATATGGATATGTAAAGTAACACAGATTTTAGTATCTATGACTATTTGGATAAAAGGAGTCCTAAGAGATAAGTTCCTATGACAGGTTCTGTTATTTTGCAATTATGAATTATTGCTTTGTTTATATGGAATAGTTTGCACTTACTGAGTTCGCAACTCATTAAATTGCCTTTACATGATTCCAGGTTTTCCTTGGAGCAACTGACAGCGTCGGTTCCGTCATCCTTTCTCTGTGTCGAGCAGCCGAAGCTTAGGATCTTTCTCTCTCTCTCTCATTTCATTATTAGAATCATCTTATCATATAGATTTTGTTTGTCATATGGTTTGTAATCTATTAATAATGCTCATGATTAAATGAATATGTGATATAGTAAATAAGGAATGGCATGTCATATGCATGGTGGACGTCATTGCATTACATGTAGAATTATTATATGTTAATAGTGCTTGTGTGTTATGATATAGTAAATAAGCATGTTATGTTTAAATATGCTTATAGTGCAAAGAAAGACAGGTTTAACCAAAGATAAAGGTAAAAGAGAAGAGATGTCATATGCTATACATGTATGATATAAATGGCATGATTATGTATGTTAAGAATGTCTTGATATATGTTTTGATAGAGATGCCATATACAATACATGTGTGATATGAATTACATGTTCATGTATGTTTTGAATATGTTAAAGACGTTAACAGATTTAAAAAGAGAATGAAACATGTTATATATGTTAAAAAAATAGTTTGTTTTATGACATCAGAGTATAAGTTAGGTTGTTACACAACATCACAAACAGAAATAAAACTAAACAGGGACTGGATATGGGCATGAGCAGTCACAACAAGCTTCCAAAACAATTTGAACAGATTGGATAACAAAGACTCTCATGGCAGCTAACAATAAAGCCACATTCAACAAAAACCAAGCTAATACCCTTGCATAGCAATCTCAACAACCAGCATCATAAACCCAACCTGCCCTTATGCAATATGCAAAACAGTCCAATTTTAAACAGTATTACTCCTTTTTTTAAAAATCAACCACCTGGATTTATCCAACATGGAATGTAGAAAGCTAAACACTTCACACACATAAATGGCAGGATCCTAAAACATGTTGCTGCTCACCAATGCTAGCAAACTCTACTGACCTACTATATTTGAACCTCAGAGCAGAATGCATTTAGAACCACACAACACCAACAACAAGCTAATAATGAAACCAGCATTCAAACCAACTATGAGAACATCAAACAATATGTTGATGGTAGAAACTGGAAGTCTATGTCCAATTTAGACCTACCCCTTCAGCAATGACAATTACGCTAACATTGACCCAAGATGACTACCTAAGGGAATGCAGAAGTAGAAATGCAAATATGTGACAGAAGCTAAACAAGAATGTAGTATGACCAACTCTATTTAACAGAACAGTAGCAAAATATAACAAATGACATGATCTAGGATTGAAACAGCCCTAAGTGCTATGTCACAACAACTGAAACAGACTCATTTCTAAACAACAACATCATAAACCAAAAACGTTTGGGACCTCAACTAGGAAAAAATAAAAGCAGTCCACCAACTTGGCAGCATGCAAAACTCAATGGCAATAAAAAGAACACTCACACAAGTTAATTGCTCAATACTACACATTAGCAAAGATGGCAACAGCTCAAACAATTCTAACAACTGAAGTAACGAGCATTATTAGACATAGATTTGATTCCAAAATCAATTCCAGAGAAATAAACTATCCTCCTAATGAACCATATGATCATGTTTACCTCAAACAGTTAATTGAACAAACTTAATCATCCAGACACAGCAAGCTAGGAATGATAATCTGTAACGTCCTCTCTTATACCTTACGTCATAAAACATGTCATATTTTTTTATCTTGTTTTAATTCTCACATTAACCTATTCCAATTCAAGCATTAACCAGCATATAATCAAAACATAAGCCAATTATCAAACATACATATTACAATTATAAACATATATATACATGCCAAACCATATAATAATGCTATACAAACATAGCATTAAGCAAAAATCTATATGCAACTAATACTGATAACGTGCTGTGAGGGAGAGAGGTCTAGGCTTCAGCTGTACCGACCTGAGCAATAGACTAGTGAAGTCTCGGTACTTCACTCAAATAGCAGACCTGAAAACACATTGTGCGATTTGTGTGAGTCGCAAACTCAGCAAGTGCTAAACATAGCAATATCATATAACAATTATGGCAATTTATCACAAACATATCAACAATGTTCATTATCAAGTCATATATATCAAATATATCAAAATCATATCTTATAATGCATAATGACATGTCATTTCTTTTTCTTTAGTTGTGATTTATCGACCAATTTGCCCCAGGAATTTCACGGCATATCAGTACCCATAGTTGGCCAGCAAACCTGTAAGACCGAAATATATCGTCGGTCAAAAAGGGATCTGCAGATCAACCTTTAATATGCAGTATACGCCAGATCATTCTGCATTGTATAGGACCAGTAGGCCTTTTCATCAAATCATAGAGGAAACCGTAGTTTCTTAAACGTGAAATCTGTAACACTGGCAACGATAATCACAACAGCCATATTTAAGTTCTATGAACATGTACTTGTAAATCATACTTATCATAATGTCATGTTTCATGTAATCATATAACCGGGTTTTATAACCGGTAAATATCAACATGTTTATCATATAAACCAGATCACATAACTCAACTGGCCGGATTTCAGTACCGACTCAGGAACCACAAACATAGCAATTCATATATCACATATATCTAATTGACCGGGCTTCAGTAACGGTCCAAACAGTTTATCCAAAAACATATAACAGCAGTTCATACCTCATAGGTGTTCAAATCCCAATTCCAGTCTATACATCTCTATATAACATAATGGGTATTTTCACAAAGTTCATATCAAACACATATAAGTAAGTGGTTATAGCACTTACCTCACTGCTGTGAACTCGGGTGGCCCTCGGGTTCCTTACCCCACGCCGCTCGAGAACTCGATGCTCCTATAATGCATAACATAACAATGATGTTCAAATAACCAAATCAGAAATCCATATATGCTATGAGGCATGATTTCATAATTAATCTCTGTGTTATCTCTGTTTAAAATTAAATCCATAAATTTCCAATTCAAAACTTATTTCATATCATAATAAACATATTGTGAAATCTCAATTTTCCATATAATAATTATAATTAAAAATAATTATAATTATTAAAACCAAATCAAAGTTTTGATCTCGCCCGCAGCCACACGCCTGTGCCTCGCGTAGAACCCTAAAATGCACGCCTCCCGTGCTGTTTTGGTCCTTCAACCCCTCGACAGTTTCTCCCCAGAAACCCTGCTCTGTTTTCCCGATAGAGTTTTCCGGCCAAATTCGGCCTCCCCAGCTAATTTCCCGGCCAAAACTCAACTCAAATCTTTAGCCTAACTTCCCTACAACCTTTCCCAATAGATTAAACTCACTAATGTAGTTATTTTTCTCTCCCTGTCTCCTTTTTCCTAAACTGTTATCATTTTCCTCTGTTTTCGATAACCTACTAATTTCTTTCTTTTCCAGCCAACCCGACGGCCCTCTCTCACTTTTAACCTCTTCCTCACCCTCTCTAAACTCTAAGGAACACAATCAAACAATTATTTTGGTTTCCTTCTCTCTTTTCTCTTCTGTTTTCTGTCTTTCTTTCTTTCTCTCGTTTTTCTCTCTTTCCTAGTCTCTAAGCTTTTTCTTCTGTTCTCCCCCAAAACCCACACGTCTAATCCCTTAATTACATCCTATACATCATGCTTACAAGTCCTGAAGACATACTTAACACCTCCAGCTTGTTTAATCAACATAAACATCAAATTCTTACTTAACTTACTCCTTAGGGTTTTCTAATGAACCCAAACCAAACTTCACTCAAACCAACCCAAAATCACAATCAATTATGGAGTTCAGCAAGATTTTATGGTTCAAATAATTAAAATAACATATGCGTGAAGTTTCGTCAAAATCGGAATCCAAAAACGAGTCGTCGTTCGGTCGGTGCCCTAAACCGACTTTGTAGCTCGACGTTTTTCGTGGAACCGAAACCGTATGACGTCGTCACAAAATTAGGGTTCCAAAACTCTTTAAAAATATTCATAAACATTTCAAAACATATCAAAGTCATTTGGTTCATATTTTACGCGATTTCGGCATTTCCCGATCGTGCATGTCCGTAAACCCTAATTAGCTCCGTTTGTGTCTTTCGATGGCAAACGAGCCTCTAACATAACTTATTTTTCTTGTTCAAATCATATAACTCATCATTAACTTGTTTATCAAATTAAATCATGATGCATTTTTAATGAAAATTCATAAAATGCATGAAATAACGTAGAAATGACGTAGGGTTTTATGGTTGGAATGTCACATAATCAAAACAGAAGCAAAACAGAATCAAGGGTCAGGAGCAGAAACGAAACAAATCCAGACAATCATCAATCAGGCTAAGAATATAAATAAGAGATTAAAATCTTAATGTACCTCAGAATTTGCCAATTGTTACAGAGAAAATTCCAGAATCCTCGTTACAACTTCAAGCTCCCCATTTCTAGAAAACAGATTTTCAACAGAAAGATGAATTACAATTTCTTCGATTCTCAATTTCCAATTGAATTTGGAATGAGATTTCGAAGTTGTTGTTATAAGAAATTGAAAACAGAATGATTTTTGAAAAAGAAAAACTCAACTACGGGATTTCCAGCAGAATTTCTTCTCTGGACTTCCTCTTCTTTTGATGGCCTCTTTCGATTCCCAGAATCTCCTTTTCTAGAATGCCCGTAGCCTTTTTATCCCTCTCTCTCTTGGCCTTGCCTGGACGCGTCCGCTTCTGCATTTTATCCTTCTTCTCTCCTACCTCCACGTAACCATTCTGTTACGCCTTGAAGAGATCTGCTGCAGTCGATTCCATTTTTGCTTTTACTGCACTCGTCTTCTACCAACCTTCTACGTCGTCCTCTTCTTCCTCTCTGTCTTCTGTTCTCAGTTTGAACTATCTTCGTTTCTGTTTCTGTTTTATCTTCGACTGTCTTTCTCAAATTTTCTACTTTCTCTTTTTTATTTTTATTTTTTGTTTTTCGTTTGAACAAAACGACGCCGTTTAAGGTTGATTTGTTGCGTTTTGACTTCTGAATCCAGCATAGATTTAAATCTTCAATCGAACCTATTCTGGTTCGATTCACACTTACTTCTTTCTTCTGTGTTCACCCTTCTTGTTTCTAGAATTCTTCTTTTCACCCCATCAACTTTCTTCTCTGTTCCAATTGCATCCTTCCTTCCTTCCTTTTAACTTTCCAATTTTTCTTTCTTCTTTTATTCTTCTTCAATTTTATCCCTCTTCTTATTTTCTCAAAATTTCTCCCTCTTCTTCACTAATTTAATTTTTCTTTAAAATTTAAAATTAAAACTTAAATTAAAAATTATTTTTAAATCACATTTTTCAATTTTTTTAAATTGGAAATAAAATAAACAAAATTTTAAAACTAAAATGCAACAAAATGACAATTAAATTGAAATTAAAATTTTTTTCTTTTCTTAATTTTAATTTCTTTAAAATTAATAATAAAAAGACTCAAATATATATTTTTTGAAGAAAGAGGAATTTTTGAATCGAATTGAATTGAAAACATTAAAATATTCTGGAAGCATGAAATAACTTAAAATATTTTAAGAGCATAAAAGAACTGAGCTCTGGAGATCTCATCAAGCTTTGGCATTTCTATCATCATCGGTACTTTTTGGGGCAAAAATTAAGCATCAAAACCTGGTCATTGGATTATATGAATTATGATGATATGAAAAGTATGTTATATAAATGCATTTCCACAGGACTTAAATATGGTTGTTGTGATTATCGTAGCCAATGTTTGCAAATTTCATAAAAGAAACCTACAGTTTCTATATGATTTGACGGAAAGACCTACAGGTCCTATATGTTACAGGATCTTCGGATCTTATATATGTACAAGTTGATCTTCGAATCCCTATATGATATGAAATGTCCGACGTGATTCCGGTCATATATGTTTATTGGCCAGCTATGGATACTTATATGCTGTGAAATTCCCGAGGCAATACTTGGTCGATAAATCACAACTAAAGTAAAAGGAAAGACATGTCACTATGCATCTTATGATATTATTATGATTATATATGATGAATATAACCTGATATTATGTTGTTCTGCTATGTTTTGATTAAATTACTTATATGTTGGCTTTAAATGGTTTTAGTTTACACTTGCTGAGTATGCGAATCAACGAAATCGCAATATATGTTTCAGGTCTGCAGTTTGAGTGAATTTTGATACTTGACCAGCCTATGCTCAGGTTGGTACAATTGAAGCGTAGACCTCTCTCCCTCACACTATGTCATTTGTAAATGCTGCATATAGTTTTGGTTTATGCTTTGGTTTGTAAGGCATAACTATATGTCTAACAACCTAACTTATAACCCTTATATCATAAAACATGCCATTTTTTAAAGATTCTTATCATGTCACAAAAGAACGTCTATGCTATTAGTCTCCACAGGATCCAGCATATGAGCAACACAGATACATAGGCATTATTAACATATTAAAACTCTACATGTAATGCAATTATGTCCACCATGCATATGACATGCCATACATTATTTACTACATCATTAATTCGTTTAATCATAGGCATTATTAATATATTACAAACCATATGACAAAAATCTATATGATAAGATGATTCTAATGATGAAATACAAGAGAGAGAGATCCTAAGCTTCAGGTGACCGGCCCTGAGGAATGATGACGAAACTGACGCTATCAGTTGCACCAAGAAAACCTGGAATCATGTAAAAGCAATTTAATGAGTTGCATACTCAGTAAGTGCAAACTATACAATATAAAAAAATAAATAATTCATAATTCCAAAATATTAAATAGAACCTGTCATAGGAAAACTTATTTCATAGAATTCCTCATATCCAATAAGTCACAGATACTATAATTTGTGTTACCTTACATTTCTAAATATTAGTCAAATCATGATCATATACCAGTGTAAAACCACATCATATAAACCAAATACGCAATTCGGTTTATCATATCTTAGCAAAATATTACAATTCCAGAACGTAGTTTAGGTTAATATAACTTATCAAAATAACATGGTTCCAGATCACATTCATCATCTAATAACATAGCAATATCATAAGATGCATAATGACATGTCTTTCCTTTTTCTTTAGTTATGATTTATTGACCAAGTGTTGCCTGGGAATTTCACGGCATATCAGTAATCCTAACTGGCCATCAAACCTATAAGACCAGAATATCATCGGTCAAAAGGGCTCCGAGGATCAACCTTTATTATGCAGTATTCACCAGATCATTCTGCATCGTATAGAATCGATAGGTCTTTCGGTCAAATCATATTAGAAACCTAGGTTTCTCTCTTGAAATCTGCAAACACTAGCTACGAGAATCACAACGGCCATATTTAAGTCCTGTGGAAATGCATTTATAAAACATACATTTCATATCGTTATGCTTTATATAATCATGGGACCGGGCTTCAGTACTGGTTAAAACAACATATATATATCTATAATCGGATCAAATAACTCAACTAGTCAGGTTTCAATGCCGACTCAGGAACCACAAACATCACAATTAATATATCAGATATTTCCAATTGACCGGGCTTCAGTACCGATCCAAATAGTTCAATAATAGCATATAACAGCAATCTCATATATCACAAATAACCGGGCTTCAGTACCGGTCCAAACAGTTTAATATAGCATACTTAGCGAATTCACAAAGTCCAAATCAAACATATAAGTAAGTGGGTTTAGCACTTATCTCACTGCTGTGAACTCGGATGGCCCTCAAGTTGCTTACCCCACGCCACTCGAGAACTCGATGCTCCTATAATGAATAACATAGCAATGATGTTCAAACAATCAAATCAAAATTCCATAGGTGCTATGATGCATGATTTAATATTTAATCTCTAAAATAATTGAGTGTAAATTAAATCCATATAATTTTCTGTGAATTTAAACTCAATCCGTAAATTTTTCCTATTTAAAACTATTTTATAACATATTAAAAATAATTAACAAACTCATTTTATCATATAATAAATATAATTAATAATAATTATAATTATTAAAACCAAAACTATAATTAAATAAACCAAATATTAAATTAAAACCAAATTCATAATTAAATTCTTTAATAAAATATTTAAATCTTAATTTTCAGCCTTAAAACGATTTCAAAATAAATTTCTTATGTCAAAAACGGATTTAGGACGTTGAAATTAGGTTGGTAGGGTCAAAACGTAATTTATCAAAGTTTTGGGGCAAAACTGCAATTAATTAAAAATCCAGGGACCAAATTACAATTAAACATAATTACAAAAACTGCCCAAAAGGGCAAAAATGTAATACTGCAGGAACATCATGAGTCAATTTGCAATTATTTAAAATCAAATCTGCTAGAATAAATTGAAATAAAACAAAACTTTACTGGAAGGGTAAAATTGTAATAATAAATAAACTTCAGGGGTTAAAAACAAAATTTACCAAAATCAGGCACCAAAACAGAATTCACCAAAACGCACAAAACGGCGTCGTTTTGGCCAACCCGCAGCCCCCCTTCGTGCCTTGCGTCCGCGCATGCGCCTAGCTCAAAACGCACGCCCTTAGTGTCGTTTTGAGCCAGCTTCCAACCGTCTGCCTCCCGCAGCCTCCTGCCCAGAAAATCAGTCTCTCAAACCTACTTCTCGATGACCGTACGTCCTCCTCCGCTAGCTTTCCGGTGAGTTACGACCACCTTTCTCTTCCTCTACACACCTTCTAGCTAACCATCAGAGCCAAATTCCCAGAAACCCTCTAGATCTTAAGATATAAGTCCCCAAAGTTGGCTCCTCAACACTGTTTTTCCCAGAATCCAGATTTTACCTATCTCTCAACCTAACTTCCAACCACTTTTTCGGCCACCTCCGATGGTTTTCTGGCAAATAAAACAACCAATCTCTACACTTACATAACCTTTATCATCCCATATAGCCCAAACTCACACAAGCATCACCATGGAAGATGTAATCCTCCAAAGTAGCAACCTTAAAACTGCCTTAGAACCCAGAATTTTGTTTCTCTTCTCCCACGATTTCCATCCCTTTTCTAATCAATCTAACACTTAAATTCACTTCATATACAACCTAAAAACATGTTAGAATAATTGGATTTAAAGATTTACCAAGGTTTCCTTATTTTTTTTCTCTTCTTTTCTTCCTTTCTTTTCCCTTTTCTCTCTTTCTTCTTCTTCCTCACTTTCCCAATGTTTCCTACCTATTTTGCTTGCTGTCCAGCCTTCAAACCCACCTCTCCAGCACCTACTACAAGTTCCAAACAAAGGTCCAGCAGCTGCTTAAGTGTTTTTGCACAAAAGACATCAAATTTACCTTTAAACTTAACATAACCATAAGGTTTTCTTTCTCCCTTTACATCCCATCTTCCAATCTTAAATTCCAGCCTTAAAAATCATCCAACACCTAATTAAAACTTGTTTTTATTGTCAAAATAATAATTATAAAACTTTTTTAAAGTTTCGTAAAAATCGGAATCTGAAAATTGGTCGCGGTTCGATCGGTGCCCTAAATCGAGTCCGAAACCTCGACGATTTTTGCGAAACCAAAATCGTAAGACGTCGTTGCAAAATTATGGTTCCAAAACCCTTTAAAAATATTAATAAACATATATCAAAATATCAAAATTATTTCGTTCATATTATAAGCGATTCCGGCATTTTTTGGTCGAGCGGACCAAAAACCCTAATTAGCTTCGTTTGTGTCTTTCGACGGCAAACGAGCCAATAACATAGCTTATAATTCTTATTCAAACCATATATTATCATATCCAAATCATATAATTCATATTTAACTTAATTATCAAATCAAATCATGATGCATTTTAATGAAAATGCATGTAATGCATGAAAATGACGTGGGAATGACATAGAGTTAGGTTTGGGGCGTCACAACTCTCCCCTCCTTAAGAATTTTGTCCCTAAAATTCAATATCTATAAACATGTATGGATGATTGTATCACATATATCTATCTATTTCCACATAATCTTTTTCTTTCCTGAAGCAATTTTTCTTTCAAATAACATATATTTTCCAAATTCACCTTTATGATTTACAAAACTATACCTATTTTCCATATATTCCCAAACTTATTCTATATATACCCCACATAATATGCACATATTTCATATATTTCACACATTATTCACGCACATATAAACATTTTCTCACATTTATCCTATTCTTTTATCAATTATCTCTTTGAATTTACCACCTTTCTTTTCAGAAATCATGTCTTATTACATTTAGTTCCTATTTTAACATTACATAACAAATTTATTCCAAGTACTCAACAAAATTTAACAATTATATACTAAGGAAAACCAATTCACTTATGGTTTATAACAAATTTCACTGGTTTCACACCATCATTTCATTAATCTTTTCAAATAAACACTTTCTCAAATTCCTTATTTCAATCATATTCAATCAATTTCCAACACCTTTAGGACAAAATAACTCTATAGCAGCCGATACACTACCAAAAAGTTCACCGCTGCTAAAATCTTCCTAATATCATTCAAGTAATTGAACTCTATAACCACTTGTTTTCATATACAAGTGAAAGCAGTTTAAAAGATTACTACATTGAAGTACTCATGATCAGCCGAATTCTCTCTCCTTGATCATGTAGCATGTTCCTATTTATGTAAATGTGATCATACTGTGTGTCCAAATATATTTAAGACTACATATAAAGATACGCCCTGTGAGGTCGTAGACCGGCTCTAATACCAAAAATGTAACAACTTAACTTATAAAACTCTTATGTCATAAAACATGCCATTTTTTTAACATTCTTATCATGTCACAAAAGAATTTCTATGCTATTAGTCTCCACAAGATCCAGCTTATGAGCAAGACAGACAGATAAGCATTATTAACATATTAAAACTCTACATGTAATGCAATGGCGTCCACCATGCATATGACATGCCATACATTATTTACTATATCATTAATTCATTTAATCATAGGAATTATTAATAGATTACAAACCATGTGACAAAAATTTACATGATAAGATTATTCTAATGATGAAATGCAAGAGAGAAAGATCCTAAGTTTCAGGTGACCAACCCTGAGGAATGATGACGAAACTGACGCTATCAGTTGCCCCAAGAAAACCTGGAATCATGTAAAAGCAATTTAGTGAGTTGCATACTCAGTAAGTGCAAACTATACAATATAAACAAATAAATAATTCATAATTCCAAAATATTAAAAAGAACTTGTCGTTGGCAAACTTATTTCATAGAATTCCTTATATCCAATAAGTCACAGATACTATAATCTATGTTACCTTACATTTCCAAATATTAGTCAAATCATGATCATGTACCAGTGTAAACCACATCATATAAACCAAACACACAATTCGGTTTATCATAACTTAGCAAAATATCACAATTCCAGAATGTAGTTTAGGTTAATATAACTTATCAAAATAACATGGTTCCAGATCATATTCATCATCTCATAACATAGCAATATCATAAGATGCATAATGACATGTCTTTCCTTTTTCTTTAGTTGTGATTTATTGACCAAGTGTTGCCCCCAGGAATTTCACGGCATATCAATAACCATAGCTGGCCAGCAAACCTGTAATACCGGAATATCATCGGTCAAAAGGGATCTGAGGATCAACCTTTATTATGCAGTATTCACCAGATCATTCTGCATCGTATATGACCTGTAGGTCTCTCTGTAACATATAGGACCCGTAGGTCTTTCTACATCAAATAGGACCCATAGGTCTTTCCGTCAAATCATATAGAAACCGTAGGTTTCTCTCGTGAAATCTACAAACACTAGCTACAATAATCACAACGGCAATATTTAAGTCCTGTGGAAATGCATTTATAAAATATAGATTTCATGTGACACCCTACACGTTAACCTATGTCGTTCCGACGTCATTACATGCATTTCGAGCATTTTTAATTAAAATGCATTATCATTTGATATGAAATATATCATGAACATGAATTATATGTTTTGAATATGATAATATATGATTTGAATAAGAGTTATAAGCTATGTTATAGGCTCGTTTGCCGTCGAAAGACACAAACGGAGCTAATTAGGGTTTTTGGACCCGTGCGACCGAAAAATGCCGTAGTCACGTAAAATATGAACCATATGATTTTGAGATTTTGATATGTGTTTATTAACATGTTTTAAAGAGTTTTGAAACCCTCATTTTGCGATGACATCATACGGTTTCGGTTCCACGAAAATCGTCGAGGTTCGGGACTTAGTTTAGGCACCGATTGAACCGCGACCAATTTTCGGATTCCAATTTTTACGAAACTTCAGACACGTGTTATATGTATTATTTTGACACCAGAATGTATTTAAAAGTGGTGCTAGAGTGAAATTATAGGCTGGAATTAAAGGTTGAAAGATTGAATGAAATGAAGGAAGAATACTTATGTGTTAAGTAATGTTTAAGGCAAATTTGGTTATGTTTTGGCTAATAAGGAAGCTGCTACTAGAGAGGCAGCCTAGGGACTTGATTTTTGATGTGTAAAGGTGCATTTTTGTGGCTGGAATAGCTAGGGAAGAAGTGGTACACGAAATAGAAAGAGAAGAAGAAGAGAAAAAGAGAAAAAGAAAGAGAAAGAAAGAAAAGAGAGAAAAGAGGGAAACCATGTTTAATCCTTCAATCCTATTGTTCTAACATATCCTTGGGTTGTTTAGGAAGTGATTTGATGTGTTAGAAAAGTTAGAAAAGGGCTGGAAATCGTGGGAGAAGAGAAACAAAATTCTAGGTTCAAATTCTAGTTCTAAGGCAGTTTTAGGGTTGCTACTTTGGAGGGTTATATCTTCCAAATGGTGAAGCATGAGTGAGTTTGGGCTATATGGGATGATAGAGGGTATGTTTGTGTAGATTTTGGTCATTTTAGTTTGCCGAAAAACCACCGGAGGTGGCCGGAAAAGTGGCTGGAAATTGGGTTGAGAGATAGGTAAAATCTGGGTTCTTAGAAAACAATGTTGAGGAGCAACCATTGGGAACTTGTATCTTTTGATCTAGAGGGTTTTTGAGACTTTGACTCTGATGGTTAGCTAGAGGGTGTGTAGCGGAAGATAACGGTGGTCGTAGCTCGCCGAAAAACCACCGGAGGAGGACATACCGTCATCGGGAAGTAGGCTTGAGAGACTGATTTTCTGGGCAGGGAGCTGCTGGAGACAAGCGACTGGGCAGGCCCCAAAACGACACTGGCTGCGTTGGGTGCCAGGCGCGCGGGCACGAGAGGACGCGGGGGAGTTGCGGCAGAGGCCAAAACGGTAGCAAGGGGTGCATTTTGGTGAAAATAGCGCGCCCAGCACCTAAATTTGGTAAAATTGCAGTTTAGCCCCTAAAGTTTTTGCTTATATTTTTTACCTAGAAACTTTTATTAAATTATGTTTTGGCCCTAGCAACCTAACTTTAACGTCCTGAATCCTTTTTTGACATCAGAAATTTATTTTAAGATCGTTTTGAGCCTGAAATTAGAGATTTAAATGTCTAATTAAAGATTTTATTATGAATTTATTTTAAATAATTAAAGAGTTTATTTAAAGTTTATAAATGGTTTTAATAATTATAATTATGATTAATTATAATTATTATATGATAAATAAAAATTGTTAATTATTTTTAATATGTTATTAAATGATTTTAAAGTAGAGATTTTTAGAGATTGAATTTTAAGTCATAGAAAATTATACGAATTGAATTTAAAACTCAATTAAATCAGAGAATTAAATATTTAATTATGCATCATAGCACATATAGATGACTTATTTGATTAATTGAATATCGTTGCTATATTATGCATTATAAGAGCATCGAGTTCTTGAGCAGGGCGGGGTGAATTACCCGAGACTCAACTGAACTCACAACAGTACGGTAAGTGTTAAACTCACTACTTACATGTGTAGAGATGACTTTGTAATATTGTCTAATGTGCTATATTGAACTGTCTGGACCGGCATTGAAGCCCGGTCATCTGTGAAATATGGAAATGACATTATATGATATTGTTAAATTGTTTGGACCGGTAATGAAGCCCGATCATCGGTGATATATGAAAATGAGATGTTATAGTTTTATTGAGCTGTTTGGACCGTTAATAAAGCTCGGTCAACTGTAATATATGAAAGTGAGATGTTATAGTTTTATTATTAAGTTGTTTGGACCGGTAATGAAGCCCAATCATCTGTGATATATGAAAATGAGATATTATAGTTTTATTGAGTTGTTTGGACCGGTACTGAAGCCCAATCACTTAGAGATATTTGATTTATGACTTGCGATACTTGTAGTTCCTGAGTTGGTACTGAAATCTGACCAGTTGAGTTATCTGAGTTGATATTAGAGATATATATATTGTTGTAACCGGTACTGAAGCCCGGTCACATGTTGATATGAGAGATATTATTATGAAATGTACATTGCATAAATGCATTTCTACAGCACTTAATTACAGGCGCTGTGATTATCGTAGCCAATGTTTATAAATTTCACCAGATGAAACCTACGGTTTCTACAGAGTGGCCTACGGGTCTTATATTATATAGAAATACCTATGGGTCCTATATGCTACAGAGTGATCTTCAGATCTTACAGAGATAGGTTGATCTTCGCATCCTTATGACCGACGGTATTCTGGGTCTTATATGTTCACTGGATCCGATCAGAGAATCTTTTGCGGTGAAATCCCCTGGGCAACACTTGGACGATAAATCACAACTAAAGAAAAAGGAAAGACATGTCATTATGCATCTTACGTTATGAATATGATTATATATGATGAATATGATTTAGGATCATGCTATTTTGCTAAGTCATGATAACCGAATTACACGTTTGGTTTATATGTTGTGGTTTACACTTGTATATGATCATGTTTTGACTAATATATAGATATGTAAAGTAACACAGATTATAGTATCTGTGACTTATTGGATAAGAGGAATCCTAAGAGATAAGTATGCCTATTACAAGTTCTGTTTAATATTTTGCAATTATGAATTATTGCTTTGTTTATATTACATAGTTTGCACTTACTGAGTTCGCAACTCATTAAAATGCTTTTACATGATTCCAGGTTTTCTTGGGGCAACTAACAGCGTCAGTTCCGTCATCATTCCTCAAGGTCGATCAGCTGAAGCTTAGGATCTCTCTCTCTCTCGCATTTCATAATTAGAATCATCTTATCATGTAGATTTTTGTCATATGGTGTGTAATTTATTAATGTCTATGATTAAACAAATATATGATATAGTAAATAAGGTATTGTTGACGCTCGATTTTTTATCTCCAAAATTTGAAAGAAAAGTTTTTAAAGAAAAAGAAAATGTATTTATTTTATTTTTAATTTTTAATTTCTCCTTATTTTGCAAAAAAAAATTGAGAAAAGGAAAAAAATTAAAAGAAGAAAAGATGAAGAAATAAAAGAGAGAAAAGAATTAAAAAAAAAAGAGGAAAAAGAAAAAATGTGTAAAAAAAAAGAGAAAAAGAGAAATTTGGGAGAAAATTAAAGAAAATGTGAAATTG
>CANUEY010221977.1:0-37530 GCA_948099555.1 Croton setiger
TAAAAAGTTTTTTAGTTACGAGTAATACATCTCATTTTTTTTGTCACTCAAACTATGACAAACTCACAATATTATATATATATATATATATATATATATATATATATATATATATATATATATATATATATATGAATAATATAAAATAGTTATTATACAACAATATATTTTTGTTTGTAAAAAATAAGTTTACCAATAGTAATAAAAAATTATTATCAACATAAACCATGCATTAATTTTATATAAATGGTGTGAAATTAATATTAATTAGTATAAAAATTATAAAATACATAAATAAAACTAGCATGCAACTGTATACAAATGGTATGCAATTTGCACAGGTGCTATCAATCAATTTGGTTTAATATATATATATATATACATATGCTGGAAAACAAAAAGATGTGGTCATGAACCCACCTGGTTCATGCCGCGGTCTGCATGTGAACCAGATGTAGCCATGAACTGGTCCGGTTCATGCCGCGGTCTGCATGTGAACCGTGATCGGACCGCCGGCTGACAGGACAGTTAACCAATGGGCCGTTCGATTATTTTTTTTATTATTTTTTTAAATTTAATTTTTGTGATTAATTGAACAATCTCTCTCACGGTTCCAGTTACGATTTGAACCACAGGCCAAACAGGTTAACCGCTGGCCCAACAGTTCGACTTTTATATATATATATATATAAAAGAGTATTTATGTATTTATATACTCATATTGTATATAAGTTTGAGGCCATTTTAAAATTTTCATGGTCTTCCTCCACTAGCACATGAACCAAAACTATAATTTACTGTCAATCCATTGATCTTCAACCTACGAGAATCTTTGCAATAACTATTTCAAGCAAAGCTCACACAAATATTATTCTTTAAACATTAACCTATTACGAAAACAAGAATTCTGAAACAACAATTAGTAGGTTCATCCAATCAACATCATAAATAAATCTGCATACAAAACAAAATAAAAATTAATAATAGCTAAAACTTAAATAAAAGGGATAAAATATTCCTGCTAACTTAATTTAGGCAATAGAATAAAGGAGAGAAGGGTAAATTTATAAAATAACTTAATTTTTTAAATAATTTTAAAAATCAGCTGTCCCTAATTCTCCTAATTTCATCAATTTTAGATTCAAAAATCCTTTATTTGTAAATAAAATTTAGCTAGGCAACTAAATTATTTGTTATATAATTCGTAGGTTGGTGGTGTATTTTATTCATACTTTAACGAACTTGCACTCTAGTAATTAATATTCTCAAATTTCTCTCAAGAAAAAAATAAAATAAAATATTTTCAATATTTTTTATAATATAAAATTTTAATTAAAAAGTATTATAATTAAATTAAATTACTCCATTTAAAAAATTAAAAAAAAAAAAATACTCCAGTCAAAGGCAGAAGGGAAGAAAGCAGCAAAATTAAAGTAATATTATAGAGTGAAGCCCCCTCGTGTTCTGTTATGGCTGTATAATTATTTATTACCTTCTTAAACGGTGTTGGTTTGCTGCTCATCTACTTGGCCTTCCCAATCTCCTCTTTCTGCTCTTTTCGGATCTTAATTTATCGCAATCGCCCAACTGTTACTGCCTAACTCCATTAATTCTCTTATTCAATCTCTTTATCTTTGTTTTTATCGCTTTCTTCACCGCTTTTTTTCATAGTCAACTCTCACCAATCTTCACCAAACTATCTACCCATTGCACCTGTTCTTTTTCTTCTGGGTCTCTGTATTTAAGCCTTGTAAGCAAAACCCATTTCTCAAATCCTTTTCTTTTCTTATCAGATCGATAAAACCGTTTTTCGATTAGAATGGAGTTCTGTTTAATTGATAAACTCAAAGGTCAGCCTTCTTGGCTTGTTGTTTTCTTCTTTCTTGGCTCGTTATCGCTTTTGAAGTTCTTATTTGCTGTACTCAAATGGGTTTACGTCAGTTTCCTCAGACCTCCTAAGAATTTGAAGAAGTATGGTTCATGGGCTCTTGTAACTGGCCCTACTGACGGTATTGGCAAGGGTTTCGCTTTTCAATTGGCTCGAAAGGGTCTTAATCTGGTCTTAGTAGGTAGAAATCCCGATAAGCTTAAGGATGTTTCAGATTCTATTCTGTCTAAGTACTCCAAAGTTCAAATCAAGACTGTTGTTGTGGATTTCAGTGGCGATATTGACGAGGGTGTGAAGAAGATCAAGGAAACTATTCAGGATTTGGATGTGGGTATTTTGATTAACAATGTTGGGGTTTCATATCCATATGCGAGATTCTTCCATGAGCTGGATGAGGAATTGTTGAAGAATTTGATTAAGGTAAATGTAGAAGGTACTACTAAAATTACACAAGCTGTTTTACCTGGGATGTTGAAGAGGAAGAAAGGTGCTATAGTTAATATTGGTTCTGGTGCTGCCATTGTTATTCCTTCCGATCCTCTTTATGCGGTTTATGCTGCAACTAAAGCGTAAGTTTTTCTTGTTCTTTTGATTTAAGCACTTCAATGGAGATTCATTTTATCTTGATTATTATTGTTTTCAATTGTCTGAATAGTTCTGTTTTTTCTTGTCACAGGTATATTGATCAATTTTCCAGGTGTCTTTATGTTGAATATAAGAAGAGTGGAATTGATGTGCAGTGTCAGGTTATTCTCAATTCCACAATATTCTTGCTTGCTCCAAAATCTTCTCTTTTTCAAATTTCTTGATAAAATAGCTAGTTTCAATCTTTTAATTGTGGTTGGTGTGGTCATTATTTTTTGAAATTTGTTTAGAATGATTAAGATGTCACTGATGGTGGTCTATATAGTGATGTACTAATTTAATTACATTGAAGAAATGTTACGGTTTTCTTGCTTACTAACTTTGTGTTTTTATTGCAATTCACCCTTTATTCAATTATTCAATTTTAATTACTTGAAGGAAATTTTTTGGGTCCCTTTGGAATGGAAAATCTGAGTTTCAAATGAAATTTACAAAATTTTGTGAAATTCATTTGTTTCAAAATTTTAAGAAATTTCTTAAAGAAAGAGGAGATTGGCAAGGTTTTTATATATCGCTTGAACCCTGGCAGGTTCTTGAAGATTGAATTGTTTAATCCAATAGTTCTGAAGAACACTTTTCAACCAACCAGATCCCAGATTCATAGAAATATAGTTGCTATTTGATTGATGTTAGAAGTTACTTGCCATTTTTTGAGGAGCTTCCTCTTCTGCTCTGTTTTTCTCTAACATAGGTCTCTTTTGGAAGTTAGTCTATTCAAAACCCAATTGCATCTTAGAGCCTAATATTGATTTAGTTGGTAAGGTTTTGCTAATTGCCTTGAAAATATTTTCTGCGTCTGAAATTGTTCAACACTAAATTTAGTAGATTTACTGGTTAGGTAGAGATCTGTTCTCTTCTCTTTTCTATATCAAGTGTAAGAGAACAAAAAGAATGCCACATGCATGACCTAATTGTATTTCGAACTTTAGGGGTGTTTTCTGAGAGTCAGCTCGATAAACTTGCTGTCCCTTCCAAAGTACCTTATGATTGACAATTGGATACATTCTGAAAGGCCATTTTATCCCCACAAACCCTTTTCTTGATCGTGTGATTTTATGAAAAAATGTTTCGCACCATAGAAAGCAGTTTGCAGATTCCTTGTGGAGGCTTCAATATAGTCCCTAGCTGTACCCTGGTTATCTGTTTAAACATTTGTAGAATTTCGTTTCCACTTCCTATTGAGTTAAAGTCATTAAGGATATACCCGAGCAATATAATATGTGTATTTTTAGTGGAATTGAATGATTCCTTTATATGTAGTTAATTTTCTTTGCTTTGTGCTTCCTTAACCAACCAAAAAAACTTGTTGATCCAGGTTCCACTCTACGTGGCAACAAAGATGGCATCAATAAAGAGATCTTCCTTCTTTGTTCCATCAACAGACGTTTATGCCAGAGCAGGTTTGAGATGGATAGGCTACGAACCTCGCTGCACGCCTTACTGGCCTCATTCCTTCCTCTGGGGTCTGATACACTTATTGCCAGAATCTGCTGTTGATTCATGGCGGCTCAATTTTTGCCTTGGCATTCGAAAGAGAGGGCAGCAGAAAGATTCCAGGAAGAAGGAATAAAGATTTGATATTTTTGTAGTAGTCTACTCTGGGGTGCTGTTCACGGTCTATTTGGTTCAGGAATTGAACTTTTTGGGTGCTGATAATTTAATGACCTTTTTCATCTTCATCTTGCTATTTTATTAGCATTTTGTTATCAGAAACCATATATACATATATGTTTTTTCTGCTTGCATGCCTGTTGTCTATAATTATGCTAGTCTTGGGCTGGTAGGTTTTCTTTAAGGATAATTTTTCTAAATAGCCCCTGAACTTATTTGGATTATTCAATTTAGTCTGGTTTTTCAATTAGAACATGGTCTGTAACTTGTTACCAATTAACAACAAATTGATGCTGGATATCCAACATGGAACACAAACACTCCTATCAATTTAGGATTAATTGGTAAGAAGTACAACAAAGCAAGTTCTGATTGATAAAAAGATAAAAAAACAATGGTAAATTTGATTGAATTGAATATTTGAGAGGGGCTATTTTGAACAATTATTCTTCTCTTATAATATCTTAAGGAACCCTCATCAGCAATAATTAGGTAAGATTTCTGCCATGCAATGTAGTTTTCAGGAGTTAAAACCTTTTGGACAACTTGGAAAATCCATGCATTTTGCAAAGTCTCCAATATTCTTGGAGATCAAATTTCTGTTATCATACTTCAGTTGTGACTCTTGCAGTGCTTGTTCAACTAAATTTAAGCTGAATGTATTATTTTTTCCTTCTAATTTCAAAAGTATTTTTTGATTTTTATGTTTTAATTCTATTAATCTAATTTATCCATTTGTTAAATAATATCCTATTAATTATGGCTAACTTATGGATTGCTCTATAGAAATGCTCTTCTACACCCCACAACTTACAAGATATTGATTAAGTAACAGTGATGTTTAAAAGGTACTTAGTATTCATGAATTTTTTCAACATTCCTGATCCAAAAAATTTTCCCCAAACAATTTAATTTTAAGTTAGATAGATTAAAAAATATAATATTTTTATAATTAAATTGCAATAACCTAAACATCCCTACAATAAATACTTTTAAATATAAAAATAAGGATAAAATTAAAATTATTTACAATAACAGATCAGTTACTTTCCGTATGGAAGGGAAGTTAGGTTTTTTAATTCTAAAAAATTTTCTTAAAAAATATTCAAATTTCCATAAAATTAGCTACTTTATGGGAAGTTGAAATTTCCTTTCTAACTTACCTCCAACCAAACGATGTCTTACTCAGATAAATGATTTTGAATGAATGTATGTTAGCGGTTTTTTTTTTTTTAAGAAATTGGAATATTAAATACATGACTATTTGATTCCAGTGTGTTAGATTACCGTTAAATCACACTCAATTTATTAGCGTTTTTATTTATTATAAGAGTGATTTTGATGGCCATATTTATCTTTGTCAATTATTTTAACAGCATAAAATGAGCAAAATATGAAAAAAGAAATTATAATATTAAAAATATATAAACTAAATTATATAATAGTATTAAAAAATAAAATAATAATTACCTATGAATTTATAACTTTTGGGTAGGAAAATTTGTCCTTAACCGGTGTCGTTTTCCGTTAGGATTTTATATAATTTGATTTTAATTTCCCGCTGCTGGTAAATTGTGCCACCGTTCTGTCAAAAAAAAGAAAAAATTGTGCCACCGTCAAAGAAAACGGTCAAACTGGTCGCGCGAACCACGACACAAACAAAACCAAATGCAAACCTAAAACCCTACTAATGGTGTCTCTCTTTCTTTCTCTATACATTCTGTAACATCTTACTTCTTATCAATGGCGAATTCGATCCCAGCCGTCGACGATGGTGTCCCGACATCGCATTATGCTGTCTTCTTAGACACTAGTCTCGAAACTCACTTGGTCTTGTCCGTCTCCGATTCTGAAACTGTTTCCGATCTCAAGCGTAATGAAATTATACTCCTTTTAATTCAATTTGCATTTTAGAATCGAAGTTCAGTTTATTCAAATATTTGTTTCCAATAGAATACCCTAATTATTCATTTAATCTTTCCCATTAATATAATCTTAATTCCTATTTTTTATGGTACAATTGCTGTTTTTTATTTCTCTGATTATGTTTTTATATGCGTTTAACATGCAGAGAAGATTTTACATGAACATCCATTCTGCTTTCCTCAATTTGGGGAGATAAAAATCAATGCTTTGATGGTATTGTATTTGATTTCTTCTTGTTTTTGTTTTGATTAGGTTTGTAATTCTGTTTTATTGATTTTGATAATGTTACAAAATTACAGATCAAGCGCTGTGGATTTTTCTATCATTTACCAGACTTCATAATTGTGAAAACAGTTTTTCATGGTGTCAAGAAAAGTTGGTTTATTCATGTTGATGCTTCTAGTTTGAAGGAGCATCGAAGCAGTTTAGATATTGAAAGGTCTTCTGGGACAAAAAATCGTAGCAAATATAGCAAACATAGTTTGAAGGAGCATCAAAGTAGCTTAGATATTGAAAGGTCTCCTGGGACGAGAAAACGTAAAAAAAATAGCAAACATAAAAAGGATGTTAGAAAAAAGGAACCTGTACATGATCTGGCTTTAAAAGAAAAGGATGTTTCATTGCTTGAATCCGAGAAACATGAATTGCAACGGGAACTTGTGGTGTTAGGAACTTCTCTGCAAAATGTGTTTGAAATAGCTTCACATGATAATGTCACAGCAAACAAGAATATGAACAATGTACCAAGCACGGTTTCGAATACTGCTGCAGATAAGGGGGCAGGTTCTATAGAGCAAAGAGCTGCTACTTTGAGCGAGGATGCTGGAGTGCAAAGAGAGCAGGTTAAGCGCAAAATTGATGAGTTAGGGGATGATGTGGAATATGATAAGTCAGTGGAATATGATTCACAACAATCAGAGCCTGTGGTAAAGAAGAAAGTTAAAATTGGAGAGGAAAACAAAGGTGGTGAAGAGTTATCGAAAGAAAATAAAACTTTGATTTCTGATTCTCATGTAGAGATGCTTGAGCCTTCCACAATGTCTCAAAAGAGTACAGATGTCATTTCTGGTGATTCACTTGTTCAAACTCCAGAAGATTTTCTTTTGCAGCGCGAGGCTCAAAGCAATGAGAATAGGAAGAAGCGAAAGAAGAAAAGGAAATCATCAAATCCCAGTGAAGAAATTGCTGCAGTTCCTTCTTATGGGACGATTAGTAGAAATGAGAGTCTTGCAGACCCTAAAGATTTCAGTAAAGAAGAACTTGTTCCTGGAAAACATTTGCAGGTTGTAATAGGTTCCGAGACTGATGCAATCTCCCTGAACAAAAAGCACAGGGAGGATTCTGTGCAAGAAGGGATTAAAGGACCATCTTCCCAAGGTGATTGTTCTGTTTCGTGCTTGCCAATTTGAACTCATGTTCATTTCTAAATTTGGCATTTCCTTCCCTCCTTCCCCGTTGTTCAAGGAGAAAAGCGAGGGAGAGAATGGGGTTTATTTGCTGATCTTCGTTTAATCTTTTGCAGAATTGGACATAGTTAACACAAATACTGGCAATGATGCATCTGGATCAGAAGTTGCATCACATACCAAAAGCATTAGAGTTTCCAAGGATCACCTTGCTAATAACGTTGAATACGGTCTTAATCTGGAGGTTCAGGAATCAGATAAAGTTGAAGAAGAACAAGAATTGCAGGATTTGTCTCCTAAACCCTCAGAAATGTACAAACCATCTGACCAAGATGAACCAGACTTGGAAACTAGCGAAACTGTGAATCCTGCAAAGTCATCAAAGAAAAGAAAGAAGTCTAAAAAAACAAGAGCACCATTGGCCTCTGTGACGGAGCATACAAAAGGCTCTGTTAGTGAGTTGTCTCAAATTGAGCGGCATCAAGGCAGCAATGAAGATCATACTGGTGATGATGTTAATAAAGAGGAAAGCATTATTCCTCCCAATGAGAGGGCCGGAGTATCTGAAATAGAGAAGATAAGTACTCCATCTTTGGCTACAGATAAGGAAATTAACGATGTGATTAAGAATGCAGTTGAATTTGCGCAGCAAATTGAAAAGGGACAAATGGATGCTGAAAACGTTGAAGGTAAATCAAGAAAGAAAAAAAAGAAGCTGAGAACAGATGCAAGGAATGTTCCTGAAACAGAACAAGGAAATGAAGTTGTCAGTTGCAATGTTGCTACATTATCTGCTGATGACACTAGGGAAATAGAGAATTTGTCGAAAGAGATGATAGAAGGAAATTTGGCAAAAGAGATGATACAAGGAAATTTGGCAAATAAAAATTCCTTAAATGAGTATAGTGAAACAAATTTGGAGGGTGAAAAAGGGAGTGGGGCTGAAAATGGTTCCGTTCATATTGTAGAAAATGGTGTAGATGGTGACATCACAATTAAAAAGAAGAAGAAGAAGAAGAAGCATGATAAACATTCCCATGCCCCTTCAGCAGACTTGCAGAGTTCACTGATGTCCAATGAAAAACATGAGGTTGCAGCAAAGACCAGCTCTTTAGAACTCCAAGGTTCAGAGTCTGAGAAAATCGTGCTTCAAGCAATCGAGGAGCCTTTGCAAAATCCTGATAGTGAATTAAAATCTCCAACTTCAAGCAAGTCTAAGAAGCTTAATTCTGTTCCTGAAGCAGCTGGAAGATCTAGTGGTATTGTTACTCGTTCAAGGGCCAAAGTTGCTGCTCCAAATTCTAGCGTGCGAAGCACTGAAAATCCAGGTTCCTTGAATACAAGAATTAATAGGCCTCAGTCTGTTGAGGACCCCAATCTTATGGCTGGCAGGAATACATCTATAAATGATTCAGGGGAGGTTGTGAATTCCTCAAAACATACAAAGAACTTAATAGGAGAGTCCTGTTCAATATTCAAGGATGATAGCGAGGGACCTTGTCCAGAAAAATATGATAGTTCGGATGCGAGCACCAGAACTCCATCATATAATTCCTTGTCTTCTGACTACTCTGATGGAGAAGAAAGCAATGCAGACCTCAACGTGTCTCAAAAAATGTAAGTATTCTACCGGATTATAGAATACTGTCAACAAAATTTAGTAATTGGAATTGCTAATTTGCTACATTTGCATTGGAAATTTCTGCAATTGTCATCTAAGTATATGATCTTTTTTGTTGAAGCAGCGATGCGGGTATGACGCTAGATATGATTCTAAGAAGTTCAAGCAGGTATAAGAAGGCCAAGCTGACAGCTTCTCAATCTCAGCAAGAAGAGGACAGTGAGAGCCAACCTCCTGATGTTGTCCCTGATAGCCAAGCAAACACTTGATCACCCTCTTGAGGTTTCTGCAATTTCTTGAAATTTTGACCTTTGTTTTTTCTTTCTTGGAATTGTGTAGCTTTATTGAATTTTTCAGTGGAAGAAGCAAGAGGGTATTGTCAAATTTGCATTTTTGAAACCTCATTTACCAGTGTTATTTTGTAAGGTTTGCAATATACATATGAAACATTGGCACTTAATCACAGTTGTGGACTAAGAAAAGTTTGCCACTTTTGTTTTTTTTGCTTATAAAAAGGCATCATTTAATTGTTTTTATCAAATTTGCATTTTTGAAACACTTTAAAATAACATAATAATTTTTAGCCTATGCTTTTATAAAATATTTGATTTAAGAAATATCTTTTTTTTTTTTGGCAATTATTTGAAATTTTGCTTTAAAGAGAACATAGTATATTTTTCAATATTTAAACACTATACAATTATATTGTTATTATTTATATAGCTATATGAAATTTAATATTTGTTGACTAATTTTTAATATTATAAACAAACAACAAATATATTGTTTTAAAAAAGGGAGTTTGAAAAGTGAAAACCAATTGATTTACCTTTTCTTTTTTTTAAAAAAAAATAATTATAATTATAGTTTGCTTCTAACCTTACTTGTTCTACAATTATTCTCTTAACTTTACGTTAATTTCACTTAAGCTATCTTTTATAATTACTAATAATATTTACTAATATACCCTTCACTATTTTGCCTAGCGAGATGATACATACACTAAATCTCTTACGCAAAGTACATTTGAATACTAACATTGTGAATAGAGAAAAATGAATTTAAAAATTTGCCGCTTAACGAACTTTTACACACCTGAATTCATATTAGTTAATACTTATGGTTGGGTATCAAAAAATTATGTGGAATTAAAAATAATAATAATATTATTATACTATAATATCTAGGACCCATTAATTAAATTAAAGTGCAAACCAGCTTGTTTTGTCTCCTTAATTACTTTATTTAGGGCTTTCTTTGTTATTATAAACTTTTCTTGGTGCCCTAATTTCTTTACAATCATAAAAAAAAAAAAAAAAATTCCCTAATTATCTAAAAGCCAATGATGGTTTCCACTTAGTAATAATGTTTCAATTTCCTCTTCTTTACTGTTCCATTTAAGGTTTACATCATCCCAATTCCAATTCAGTGCTATTTAATACAACTTGTAACAGTTTTGTCAATTTTTCAATTTCTTCTTAAATTATTTGGCTTTTAGTTACCAAATTCAACTAAATTAAATTTAAATACTTTTCAAATTTTACTTTATAATAAATTAAATTTTAGAAAGAAAGAAAACCCATATTTCATTATAATAATAATTATTTATTTGGATCATTAAAGATCTAATTAATTTAATATAATTCAATTTCTAATGATTGTGCTTTATCATATCATTCGTTTTTAACCTTAATTACCAACAAATATAAACAAACAAATAATAAGACAAAAAAAAATATATGCAAACTATAAATAATGCCAACTCATCAAAATTAGAGAATAAACTAAAAAAATAAAAAATAATGAGAAAAAAAAAGTGTGAAAAAATTGAATCAGGACCGTTTGATCATCCTCCGTTGCATTTTCTTTCTAAAAACCACCTCCGTGTCTAACCCGAACCCGTCAACTTTCCGGACACGAACCACCTCCGATTTCTTAAACATCTCTATCAACGGGTTAACACTGTACAAATCATTGGCGGAGTACTTATCAGACCGTCTAGAAATCGCTACGTGTAAAACACATATACCACCTGGCTTCAACGTCCGTTCAATCTCCGCCACGAATTTATCCGGATACAGCGCATGATCAAACACGTTAGAGAACTCAAAATCAAAAGTCTCATCATCGAACGGCTGATTATGAAAGTCACCTTTTATAACCAACGGCGGATAAGGAACTAAGTCAATACCAACTGAGTCAGCCACCCCGACTCGTTTCAAAGCCTCCACTTCTTGGCCGACCCGGGCTCCGATACTCAATGCTTTAGAATGGTTAAAAAGAAGGTTTTTTTCCTTGAAATCCTGAAAGAAAGTTGAAAAGACTCGAACTTTACGATCCCAATCTCGGGTTATCCATATTTTTCGCAGTTTAGGATTGAGGGTTTTGTTGAGTTGACGCTGTATGTAAGAATCGTAGGAGGAGTAACCGGGCCGGATTCTTATAAGGTCGTTGGAGGGCGGAGATGCGTTTGGTTTGAAGGAAAAGAAAAAGAGAAGGAAAGGAGAAGAAAAGAAGAGAGAAAAAAGAAAGTATTTGAGTATATTTGGGTTTGGTTTCATGTTTATAGCTTGCATGTTTGTTGCTGTCTATCTATCTCTTTAAAAACCCTTTCTTTTGTTCTTTTTACTGTGAATTACATTCTTTTTCTTTTGTTCTCATCTGTTGTGCATGAGAGAGAGAGAGAGACTAATAGAGGGAATTTGGAAAGATAAATAAATAGGAGCGAAAAGAAATAATAATAATTTTTTACTGAGAGCCATAAAAGTAATTTTTGAGTAATTTGGATTTTTAAAAATAATCACAATTCGGAATCAGTTCGCCGAAAGGTGTTTGGTTTATGAACGGTTTTGATGATTTCTTTAGTTTTTCAAAAGATTAATTCTGGTTCGGACCAAACGATTCAAAAAAATATTGATAACCGCTATGCATCTAATTAAATTTGGGTTTGTATTGGATTGCACAAGAAAAAGAGAAATAGTTTTAAAATGGATCATTAAATACTAATTTTAATATAATTAAATTATATATTTTATATGATAGTTAAAAGAAGGAATTGAGAGGGTAGTTTTATGATCTTATAAATATATAAATTCATAGTATATTGTTATGGAGAAGCTAAAAGAAAAAAGAAAGTGCTATGGTGTATTGGTAGTATAGTATGTATAATTATTAGCATCAATTATGTATGGAGGGTGTAGTTGTTGATAGCTAAGTGGGCCATTTATTAGTTGAACTATTGGTTACCAACATTAATAACATGATCAATTGGTTGTTCATCATATCATAAGATTTTTAATTTAGTTGGTGTTAATCCATGTTTATTTATGCAATTATATATCATATTATTGAGCTGTTAGGAAATTAGGAGATAAGCATGTGATCAATATATACTATGCTACCAATATATATCAACTTATTGAACTTCAGAGACATCAGAAAACTGAAACCAATTATTAGTTCACAAACATATGGGCTTTGTAGCTCAAGTCCAATTGTAATCCAAACTTTAAATCTTGGTTGGAACCTAAAGCAAAGGCCTCGGGGTTTGGGTTTTGGGCTTAAGGCTTCTTTACAATGTCTAGTTTGTAATCAAATACCCAATTCTAAGTATTTGGATATGTATAAGTGCTGATGTGATGTGAGAGCAAGTGCAATGAATCCTGCAATTACTAAATAATAGGCACCAACGTTTCCATAAAACAAATCAATACTTAAAAATTCAAGTGTAACTAATGCCATCAACCAGTTCAAACCAAACTACAAAATAAATTATAATGGTCACAAAACCCAAATACTATTAAGCTCAAAGCTCATATAACTTATTCAAACTTATTTCGGATAAGTTTTAAGCGCGAATAATTATTTTTTTAAGAGAAAGAAACAGGTTATTAATAATTGTCAGATACAATAAACATTATATTTATAAAAAACATAAAATTTCAAATAAAAAATTTGATTTAAAATATCCTATAAGTAAAAATAAAATTAAACGAGTTTGTAAATTTTGATTGGAGTTAGGCTCGTTTAATTATTGGAAAATTGATTTAGTTTAAAAACGTGTTTTAGTTAAGCTGAACTTCGAATAGCTCACAAGTGATTTGGCTCATTTGTTGCCTTAGCATCAACTGACTGAAAAATGTATCTAATTGAATTAAATTATCCAAATTCAAGGCCAAACTAGCAAAAGAAAAACTCAAAAAGTAAACAAATTGGGTAATATTTACAAATAGAGGGGCGAAAATGATTAAACTAAGAATAAGAAATATATTGCTAATGGGCACGTGAAAAATCCAGATATTTAGTGAGTACACTGTAGTCCACGGAGAAAGATACGTGTCCATTTACGAAATTATAAAATAAAAGTAAAAAGCACATAACTGGCACAAGTTTGAAGGCCGTCTTTCGCCTGTTCTTCCTAATTTCCTGTAAATCAGGACCCAGACGCCATTACTGAGCTCTCAAAGTTTCTGTTCAAGCCTAGGGGTTTTCCAATTTCCCAACTTTCAACTTAAAATTCCACAAAATACTATCTCAAATGTTTGCTTCTCTTTCTGCTTCGCTACCAAACCTCGTTCTTTCTCCCTTCCCAGACCGAACTAGAACCTCTAGCTCTGTCCTTCTTCGTCCCCAATTCGGTTCCCTTTCTACCCACAAGCCGTTTCTTCGTGGCTCGGTCTTTGTTGCTCGTTTTGGGTTCAAACCCGGTTACCCGGATGGCTCTTTGGAGGGAGTGATTCAGGATATGTTTAGCCGAGCAGAAGGTATTCTTTACACTATTGCTGATGCAGCTGTATCGAATTCGGATACTGTTACCACAACTACCAAACAGAACAATGATTGGCTTTCTGGTATCACCAATTACATGGAAAGTATTTTAAAGGTAAGTCCTTTTATTGTTTTTATTATTATTTGATTTTCATGGGTATCATTGAACCTATACCTGAAATGATTTCATATTTAATTTCTATACCAGGTTTTGAAAGATGGATTATCTGCTTTGCACATCCCATATGCTTATGGGTTTGCTATTATACTCCTAACTGTTCTTGTTAAAGCTGCTACCTTTCCCTTGACTAAGAAGCAGGTATGTTACTATATTAATGCTCTTTGAGTTTCAATTTTAAGGAAATTGTTTGTAATTGTTTACTTTGGCAGGTAGAATCTGCAATGGCTATGCGATCTTTGCAACCTCAGGTGAAGGCTATTCAGGAACGTTATGCTGGAAATCAGGTGAATTTTGTTCTTCTGTATGTACTAATATTTGTTCAAGTAAAGCCAAGCGCTTCATTGTTTAGAAATGCAAATCATGAGATACAACCGAATAGTAGTTATTTAGTAGCTTTTGGATTTATTCTATTCTGTTTACCAAGTTCAATACTTTCTATTTACTGACAGGAGAAAATTCAGCTTGAGACAGCTCGTTTATATAAAGTTGCAGGCATAAACCCATTTGCAGGTATGGATTAATGGAATTCTATGGGAAAAATAAACTTTTGCCTCTTTCTCTCCACAGTTTATCTTGATCATAAGCTAATAACTGTAGAAGTCATGATTCCTATTTTTTAGAGAAAACTATATTGCGTATGTATTTTTCTTTGTATGCATCTATGTGTAGTTGCATACCTTGCTATTCTAGATTTCTAGTGTCTTTATCGTCTGTTTTTCTTTTTTCACCAGGATGTCTGCCTACACTGGCCACAATTCCAGTATGGATTGGGCTATATAGAGCCCTTTCAAATGTAGCAGACGAGGTTCTTTTTTCACTCTTCTAGTTGTTTCTTACTCTTTTTTATTTTCAATTGCATGTCCTTTTATTTTCCCTATCTTCTAAAATGAATGTTATATAAAATATGAAGGGGCTTCTTACTGAAGGCTTCTTTTGGATACCCTCACTTGCTGGTCCTACAACAATTGCAGCTCGTCAAAATGGCAGTGGCATCTCTTGGCTTTTCCCATTTGTTGTGAGTGACTTTGTTCAAATATTGAACAATTTTTTGCTGAAAAACTTGTATCTGTTTGAACTTTTTGGAAATCAAACTGTATGGTAGCATTTTGTTGCTTTCAATTTGTAATATATTACAGGATAATCATAACTCATTCTTCACTTGTTAATGATGTGTTTAGTCAAGTATTCATGGATACTGAGTTTTTTTTTTCTTTTTTTTTTTTACTGTGTTTTTTTCCGTTGATATTTCCTTTTCTTTTTCAGTGTTTATTCTCATCATCTATGTGTCGATTTTATAGTTAAAATTTTTATGTCTGCTTATTCCTGCTCAGTGTTTCTGGCACTAATTCTTGATTGTTGGGTTTCTTCCCTCAGGATGGACATCCACCCCTTGGATGGTCTGATACGTTGGCATATCTTGTGTTGCCTGTCTTATTGGTGGTCTCACAATACATCTCGGTTCAAATCATGCAAACGTCACAGGTCAGTCATTTCCTGTGTGAAGTTTCTCCTTTATATTTGTTATATCTTACATTTGCTTCTTAATTGTGGATATGCCTTTTGCCAAACCATAGGCTATTTTTTTCCCTCTCTGCTTTAAGTGATTTAGAAGTTGAAAATTATATTATATATTGGCATATTTTTGGCTTGTTTCTCTTGCATGTATCAAGGAATTTATTATGTGCCCCATCTCAGAGCTAAGGCCTGTTCATGCATAATCTACAATGTTGCATGTCTTGTTTCTCGTCAAGTTTTTATATGGTAATAACAGATGCTATTGCTTGCAGAGTAATGACCCGAATATGAAGAGTTCACAGGCAATCACAAAGCTTCTCCCTTTAATGATTGGTTATTTTTCACTTTCAGTTCCTTCTGGTCTAAGCCTTTATTGGTGAGATATGTAATGCTCTTAAATTCAATTAACATTGAATCACACAGGAAATTTCTTTAGAAATTTCATACCATCTTTCGCTTCGTTTTATCATGAACTATGTTATTTTACAGGTTCACAAATAATATATTGAGCACAGCACAACAGGTGTGGCTTCAGAAGTTAGGCGGTGCAAATAATCCTGTCAGCCAAGAAGACCAACTACGCATTCAGAAGTCTGTTTCTGAACCAAAACCCATCAAAACAAAGGCCACAAAGGTCGAAAAATTGACACCAGAAGGCCCACGTCCCGGAGAAAGGTTGTTTAGTTTTGTGAATATTTTAACTTGTTGTCCAATTCCCGCAATTTTGATCTTTGCTGGTCTAAGACTTTCCATTTATTCAGATTTAAACAGCTAAAGGAGCAAGAGGCCAAGAGAAAACAACAAAGAGAAGAAGAGAAGAGGAAGGCTGAAGAAGCTGCCGAGAAAATAACTCTCCAAACAAATGGTAGTGTTGAAAATATATCTGACAGAGATGATAGGACTAGTTTGAGTGGCACTGATATTCCAGAGAAGTCTGCGAGCAACAGCAACATTCAAGATTCTTCCACCGTTGGAGCAATTGTAAATGGTGAGAACCTTAAGAACAATGCAAAGACAAGTTCCGATTTCAGCAGTGAAGAAGGTGAACACCAGGTAGAATTTAATATTTATTTATGGTGTAGACATTGCATTTTCTTTGATATGAGAATTAGAAATATTTTCATCCATTCTTATGACATTTTTGAAATTGCATGAATGTTATGTTTACTTCTTTCTTTGCTGATTCATAACACTCAGGAAGCAACTGAAGTACACGGTAGCGCCAGTGAAAGCAAATTATCTGAAGAAGAAGCTCAACAAGTCAAAAGGGAGTGATGAAATAGAGGTGTCACCCTGATATATTGATACTCTAAATTAATATGATTAACGGGCATGATTTTTTACCCATAACAACTTGCGCAAGAGAAAGCTTTGATTTCGTTCTTGCCCTGGAAACAGCACAAGGGGCCATGCAGTCTTCCCATCCAGTTCCAGTACAAAGATTTTATGACATGTGAGTTCTACAAAGGCCTGGTAATGATTTCTGATGCGAAATTTTTTGATGTCCCATGTAACCATAGCAGGTATAATGTATGAGCGACAGTCAAATACACTGCAAGTACACAAATCCAAATTTTGCATTTTTCTTTTGCCACTTACTAGAAAGAAGAGAGAAGAGAAACCATAAATTAGAAATGGAAAATTGGTCACAAATTTGCTTTTTGCTCCTCTTTTTGCATACATTCTATACAGAAGCTTGTCAAACGTTAACACAAGTTGTTGGCAACCCATCATGCATGTTATATTATGTTTATTACTTTGTATCTTAATTTGGTTACAAGATTGCTTCTTATCAACCATGTCTCTGGCTTGGAATTTCCTTTCTACTTGGTCCTTAATATGTTGAAAATGGTAATTTCTACCCTTACACACCAACATAAGTCCTTATTTTTTGTATTTATGCTATAGAACAAGAAAATGGGGAACTAGTAATTTAATTTTTCAATTCATTCTATGCAAATTAAAATAAGTTGTTGTATATAATTAATAAATAATAATGGAACAATTTTCTATTATACAAAATTATGATTTGTTAATAAGTATATAAGCATTTGAATGTCTTTGCGTACACGTAGTAACTCAATGTGCCCGTTTATTAAAATCTTAATTAGACATTGAAAAGTCCCAAAAGTTTAAAACTCTTACTCTATTAGTAGGCTTAGTTAAAAAACCATAATCATTAGCTTCTACTCTCATCTTTTGGCATTATTTTATATCCTAACATGACAAATTATCTTCTCAATTCTCATCACTATTTTGCTAATGACACCATAATTAATGTCCATTTTTAGGTTGACCCAATTTAGTACTTAATCAATTTGTAGATTTTATTTAAATCTATTGAACAGGTGTAATAATTATTTATTTTTAAATTGTTTATAAATTATTATAAATAAATTTATAAGAAGGTTTGACCCATATATAAACTTAGTAAATAAAGGCTTAGTTTATATGACTTTATTTATTTTCCCCAAATGGAGGCTTGTGTAATTTAACTTGAGAATAAATTTAATAAAAAAAAATAATCAATTTAAAACTTTAGGGATTTTTTGGAAATTTTTTAAAATTTTTTGCTTGGTTAATTTTAGTAAAAGAATATAATTACTTGTACTATACTATATGAAAGTTGGTGAGAACACAAAAATGGGTTGCTTGTCCACAAGAATGGGACTAAGGTAAGGTTTCAAAAGACACTTTAGTCCTTATTAGACCTTCAATTGTTAACACACTTGCTCATTTAGTGTCCTACAAGCATTCTATTTATGTTTGTGGAAAATCATTTGGTTCTTTTTAATCCTTAAATGGAGATTTGTATCTTAGACTTGTCTTGTAATTTCTAGTAATTTGCTTGATTTTATTAAGTATATAAAATTTGTCAATCATATAATTTGATTGACATATTTGATCAAAATCAAGTTTTAATTTGGCTTAATGTTTAACTAAAAAAATTAATTAAGAATTAGCAATTGGGATTAAATTACATTATCTAATTATGGGTTTTTTTTTTTCAAAATAAAATAGTAATGAAAAATTAACTTAATATATAACATAATACAATAGTTGATGCCATAGATTTTTTTTTTTTTAATCTATACTGAAGTTATTTTATAAAATATTTTATTATCTACAAAATTAAGTTATATTAAATATGAAATCGTTAATAATAAATTAATTAAAATAGGATGCGGTAAATTTTAAATCACATGAAAAATATTTGAAATCTTAATAATAAATGAATTAAAATAGGATGAAATAAAATTTAAATCACATAAAAAACCCTTATTTTCAAGTACAAAATGTTATTAAATAATATTCTTGTAATAGTCCAAATTAATTGAAAATTAAGAGTTTATTACTGAAGTTAATTGTTATTAATTCAATCTTATCCTTTTCTTTCTTTCTTGCCCATTTTCTTATTTAGGTGAATTCCATTTTAATACTAATACTTATTAAATTTTCTGAAAAATATTAGTGCTTAATTCATATATTATAAAATATACAAATGAAATTCTAAGAAATAAAAATATTAAAATTAGAAAAATAGTTTTATGAATAAATTACATAGTTATTGTTTGTTTGGTTTGTAAGTATAGAAACCAATGGCTAAGATTTAGTTGAAATGAATGATTGGGATCTATTTTTTAATTATATTATTAATAATTTGATGTAGGTAGTGACACGTGTCATATAGTTGGGTTATGTGTAATGGCAAATACATAACATGGATTTCCACAACAAGAGGTGTAGAGGAAGCAAGCTCTTTAGAAATCTGGTCCCAATTCAACACTCTCCAACCCTTTACATCTTTAAATAATGAAAGTAATAGTATTTTTTTAACTATAATTTTTAAATATTAATACAAAATAGTAATTAAATAGAGTAGTAAACTTATGTCTCATAATATGAGTTTAACCATAATTTTATTAAATATTAAATGTAAAATGATAAATCGCATAAACATATGGATTACATACACTAGTTTGAAATAAATTATTCAAATAAAATTAAGAATTCACTTTTAAAATATTTAAAAATTAAAAAATAATTAAAACGATAAAATTTATAAAATTTCATCTCACACTTATATTTCATATTCTATGAAAATAATAATTAGGTAAGAATTATATGAAATTGAAAATTTAGATTACACTTTTTAATCACAATCGTCTAATTCCGGAAAATAACCAATTTCTGAAGTTTCAAATATCATGAAATTTAACTTTTATTTTCATTTCTATTTCCAATTTAAGAAAATGCATTAATATTTATTATATGGACATAAATTTTTTATAATATATATTATATTTTATTAAATAGTTGAATTTATTAATTAACAAAATAATATGTATTTCTTATTTTCTTGAAAATATACTTGTAAAACAATTTATTTCTCGATAAGTAGATCATTTCACCAAATAAGTAATAAACAATTGAATTTTCGCTTAAAAAGTTTAATCAAATTTAGCTTGAGTTCAATTAAAAAAAAATCAAAATTCAAGGTCAGTTTGTTAAAAATTATTAAACTCGAACTCGAATCAATAAGTTGAATTATACTTTTATTTATAGAGTGGATTTGAGCTTGATAAGCAAAACAATATTATTTTAAATTCTTTCAAATCGACACATAAGTCAAACTCGAATTCAGGTTCGTTTATTAATCGAACTTGAAAGCCGGACTCGAATTTAATTGTTTATCTTTTAACCGAATTTGAATTTTTTTTTAAGTCTATCTTATACATTTCACAAAATGGTTCGAATCATTTACACATTAATTTTTTATATATTTTTATATCACCGTATTTGTATATCACCGTATAAGAGACACCTCATCTCTCTGTAAAACGTATAGATATAATGCCAAGAGAAACACCTTTCGATTCTCTCTCTTTCATTCACTCTTGTTCAACCAAAAAAAAAAAATCCCTTCCTTTTCTCTCCTCTCTTATAATTTACCATCTAAATTGGCTCAATTTGCAATCCTTTTATGGTTTTGGTTTTTCACTCTTGAGAGAAACGGAACAATCATTGATCAAAAACTCACTCTCTGCTCTCCAATTTGATCTAAATTTTGTTGTTTTAGGCTAAGAACCCCTGAATTTCTCTCAATTATTGACAGATGCAGATGGGTTTTGAGCAATCATGGACCTGTATGATGTGTAATCTTTATTTCTTAATTGTTATATCACGATCTATGATGATCATAATGTACCGATGATAAAGTTCTTAAAAGCATGTGTTTGTGTTCTGTTTTCCCATTTTATTTGCGTTTTTGGGTTAGATTCTTCTGTGCTTGTTTTTGTTTTGGTTTGGTCAAGTGTACTGATCAATTGTATCATCTGATGCTCTTTTCATGATCTGGGTATGCTAGAAAACATTACAAGAAAGAATTTTTTTGTGGGTTGTTTGGATTTGAGTGTTTGATAATCAACCCCTGTTTCTGGGTTTTGAACGATGGATTCTGATTTTGCTTGCGTGTCTCATTTTTTGATCGGGTCAACAAAACCCCTTTTGGGTTGCAATGAGATTACGTGAACAGAAGTTTCTCTTTTGATTTTGGAATTCTTTGCTTTCTGGGTTTCTTTTGGGTATGGAATATCCTTTCAGCTAAGAATAGTATTCTTCTTCTCAACGTTTTCTCTCCTTCCAGTATTATAAATAATTCCCTTTCCAATTCATTGAACCTCATATAATTTTTTCAACTTCTTTTTAGTGTTTTTAGTTACATGTTCCCATTAATGTTCCTTCAATTGGATAATCTGGACTTCTGCTCCTCTGGGTTTTATCATTTTTACTTGAAAGACCTTAATCTGATCTTTGTTTCATATCCGAGTTGATCTTTTAAACATCCTGTTTACCTGTTTTTCATCAACAAATTTGCTTTTTTTTTCATAAATTTGTTGTTTCATTTGTAGGTTTGAGAATTGGAGATTGCTGATTATTGCATAATTTAAGGTAGATACGGACCAAGATATTTAATCATTATGTAAACATGAAACTTGTACCCATATTAAAGAAAAGTTGTTCACTTTAGGTGATTGGGTGATTGGAGAAGCTAATCTGGTGATTGTATCTGTTTTTCCATTAACAATCCAGCAAGTTAGATAATCTACATTGCAAAAGTTTGGGCACTGCAATAACTGTAAGCAGTGCCCATGGATGCCACAACGGGTGGAACCTCGAGTATAAACTATCATAACTTAACTGATCAGTCCATTACTGCCATTGTTCCTGCTCCTACTGTATCCACATTTCAAAGGAATCAACGCCATTGTTTCGGGGACTCCACTCCTGGAGAATTCCCTTTGGCAGCTAATCCATCCATTGTTCTCCATGTTCTTACTGCTTGTAATTTGGACCCTCAAGATCTTGCAAAACTAGAGGCAAGTGAATTTTGGCTAGTATATTTAATCATTAGATTGTTTTTACTCTGAGAATTGATAGTGCTGCTGATTTGATTTTGAATGTGATTGTTGCAGGCAACATGTTCGTTCTTTAGGCAGCCTGCAAATTTCTCCCCTGACTATGAATTGTCCATATCAGAGCTTGCGGCTCTTGATATGTGCCGAAAAAGAGCTATCTTTAAGCCAATGACAGCCGAAGAACGTCAAGATTTGAAAAGGAGATGTGGAGGCTCTTGGAAACTAGTCCTGAGATTTTTACTGGCTGGAGAAGCTTGTTGCAGGAGGGAGAAATCCCAGGCAATTGCAGGACCTGGTCATAGTATTGCTGTGACATCCAATGGAGTAGTATACTCTTTTGGCTCTAATAGCTCAGGACAACTTGGTCAAGGTGACACGGAAGAGGACTGGCGACCTCGGCCTATCAGGTTGCTAAATCTATGATCATTACTTAAGACCACATATTGTGAATGCAGGAAAAGAGCAAATGGACATAGATAGGTAGGTCTCTAGAGAAAGTTAATGGAAATTCCCTATGTTGCAGATCCCTGCAAGGAATTCGAATTATCCAAGCCGCTGCTGGGCCTGGTAGGACAATGTTAATTAGTGATGCTGGACAGGTTTATGCCTTTGGAAAGGATTCCTTTGGTGAAGCTGAGTACGGAGTTCAAGGAACTAAACTGGTTAAAACTCCACAGTTGGTTGAATCTTTAAAGAATATATTTGTGGTACAAGCTGCAATAGGAAATTTCTTCACAGCTGTATTGTCTAGAGAAGGCAAAGTTTACACATTTTCTTGGGGCAGTGATGCAAAACTCGGTCATCATACCGAGCCAAGTGATGTGGAACCTCATCCTTTGTTGGGGGCACTTGAGAATATACCAGTAGTACAAATTGCAGCCGGATACTGTTACCTTCTTGCTTTGGCTTGTCAACCAAGTGGCATGTAAGTTCTACATAGTTACTATAACTCAACATTCTATGTATCACATTTTAATCAGGCATAAAAGGATAAATTTCCTAATACAGTCATGTAAATGATTTACTTTCCATATTCAGGTCAGTATATTCTGTTGGATGTGGTTTGGGTGGGAAACTTGGACATGGATCAAGAACTGATGAGAAGTATCCTCGATTAATTGAACAATTTCAGCTTTTGAACCTTCAACCAATGGAGGTGGCAGCCGGTGCCTGGCATGCTGCAGTAGTTGGGCGGGATGGAAGGGTTTGCACGTGGGGGTGGGGACGTTATGGTTGCTTAGGACACGGGAATGAAGAATGTGAATCAGTTCCTAAAGTGGTTGAAGCACTAAGCAATGTTAAAGCTGTTCATGTTGCTACAGGGGATTACACAACTTTTGTGGTTTCTGATGAAGGCGATGTTTACTCATTTGGTTGTGGCGAATCCTCTAGTCTCGGACATAATGTTGGTGCAGTTGCTCCTGCTGAGGGCCAGGTCAGTCTCTAACATGCCTTGTTTCCTTTATTCATCAATTGGGTTCTATTGTTTTTGTCGATGCATATTGTTTGATTTTTCTCAGGCAAATAGGCATACAAATGTGTTGAGCCCAGAACTAGTGACCTCATTGAAGGAAGTAAACGAGCGAGTAGCGCAGATCAGCCTGACCAATTCCATATACTGGAACGCTCACACATTTGCGCTCACAGAATCTGGAAAACTATTCGCATTTGGTGCTGGAGACAAAGGGCAACTTGGGGTAGAACTCGAGAACAATCAGACGGAAAGAGTGAATCCCGAAAGAGTTGATATCAACCTAAGCTAGCCTCGCCCGCATTCGCGGCCCAACTTAACTTAATTACTCATCATCATCATCAGCATTGCATTGTGCATTTGGTTTGTCTAGATTTCCATGTTTATTTTGTACATAGAAAAAAAAAAAGACAGAATTGTGAAGATTTTAAGGTTTTAGGTAGTAAGAAAATGGGGTCCCAAGCATATAACATGTTATAACACCTGCATCTGCATGTATTTGAAATCCAAGAAAACTGGTTAGTGTTTTTGGGGCTCCAAGTTGTTGATAGTTGATACATTTATTCAAGTTATTCATCAAATAACTTGTTATTTATGATTTGGGTTCCTAGATTCCCCTTTTACTTGGTTTTTCTCTCTCCTAGGCTGTGTAGAGCCTGTTGTTAGAGCAGTTCTTCATTAATTCCCACAAAAAATAAAATAAAATAAAATAATTCTTTAAATTGGATCAATAAAATATAATACGTAAGAGAATTTTATTTAATAAAAATGCATAATAAATATTTAGCAACGTTAATAACTAATTTAATTTATTTTTAGCATTTTATAAATATGACAAACTCTTTTTTAAATTATATGTTTTATAACAAATGTTTCTCAAAAACTTAAATTATAATCAGATTATTAATGGTTTGGCATTTGTAATTATAGTTTATAAAATAAAAAAAAATTTATTATAATCTATTGGTATTTGATAAAAAAAAATATTTACTAAGCTATTGATGAAAATTTAAATATTTTTTCGTAAATTATTTTTAGTTAATTGATGAGAATTGTATTTCTGCTTTAAAAAAAAAAATCACAGAAAGAAGAGGTTATTTTTATATATTTTCTCAAATTTTGGGCTCCGAGCCCAACACAGACAATTTGTTGTCTACTGGATATGTTCTGTGTTTTGAATTTTGGGCTACAGCCCCTAAAAGCTCATCAGGCCTAATTCTCATATAGAGCGGGCAAACGTACTGCCATATGCAATGGCCCATGCGTTTCTTCTACTTAATTTTTTTTTTTTTTGGTAAGTGATGCCATGGCTGCTTTTTGAGTAAATTTAAATCAATGTGCTGCAATGCATGGAAATGTGATAGATAAATTTCAAACCATGTCAAATGAGAAACATTTGTTAACCCATTTGGCAGAGTTTCAAACAGAAACAAAAGCAAAATACCAAAATTCATACAGATAATCTATAATAAATCCCTAAAACAGTACACTATTGAGCACTGCTCTGTACAAAAACTGCCAAATAGTAATAATATTATCAGAAAGATAATATTATTGCATAATACTTGCAAATAACATTATAGTCAATTTCCAATATTTTCAGAGCATATTTATATATTGTTCATAAAATATTTATAAACCGTAATCCTATATGTATATAAATTCATAAAAAGTGGTTATTTATAGATTTTTCCCTATTCTTTTTCATCAATTTCTTCTTCTTATTAAATGCAATTTATAAAATGACAACTTAACAAATATCAAATTTAAAATTTTTTTTTATAAGAAAAGTTCCAAAAATTAAAAATATTAACTAAAATCATATTTACTAAGTAAATAAACCTATTTAAAATAAATATGCATTTTTCTATACATGACATAGGTAAATATGTATATAAATATATAAAATATAAATATTAACTTATATATAAATATACAAAATTTAATATTTATATATATTGACACTCGTGGGGCTTGGCTTCAAAGTGCTTAAAATTAATAAATTTAATTATATGTATAATTTAATAATTGTTTAATATACCTAAATCAATTTCCTGGTCCTTTCTTCTTTCTCACAAAAACAAATCAAGAAAAATAAATAATTAAAGCTTAATATGTGTGTTTAAAAATTGAAATAAAATAATTAATACATATATGTAGAAAAGAAAGATTAATTATGGATTTTGTCATTATCATGGGATTGGTCAGCAAGCACATGACATGTTTAATCTTTTTGAGATGTATTTGACATATATAACATTTCAAACTTCATTTCATTGACATGAAGATTTAATTTATGATTTATTTTATTTTTTTTTCTGAAAAAAAAATAGTATTTAGTTTTTTCTTTTTATTTTCTCTCCATTATTTATTATTCTTTATAATGAGTTTATTCCAAATAAATTGAAGAAATACCATAATATTAAATTTCCACTATTTCATGTAATCATAATCTGTAATTAGAAAGTTGATACTATAATTAATTCATAATAAGTTATGTTGGTTGAAAGGAGGATTATGATATATAAGACCGGACCAAGCATTTAGTAACTACTTGAATTGTTGGCTAAGACATCATTGTCTTGTGCTTAATGATATTTAATTTATGCTTTTAAATTGAATAATAATAATAATAATAATAATAATAATAATAATAATAATAATAATAATAATAATAATAATTTTGGAAGAAACTGTAATGAAATTATAATTTCTAAATTCCTTAATCCAGTAGATATTTTTGGAGTGTTTAATAAAATTAAAATTTTTTAACCAAAAAAAAAAAAAAGAAATCTTCAAACAGAACCATGTATTAGTTTGATTATAGGATAGTGTGGATGGTACCATTGGCATGCATTAATTTCAAACAAATGGCTCTGAAAAATTTGCCACGTGTCAACATCGAATGAATCCACATGTATAGTGGACAACACTGTTGACACATAGTATAGAACTATAGATCACTTTATATTCTACAAAATTAGCCAATCAAATTTAGGTCCTACAGAAATATTGGTATGTTGATCTAAGGGCTGAGGTTTAGTTTGTAACACAGAAGATTGGGCCCAATAAGAATACAAGGGAACAAACCTCACATGCGAGAATAGAAAGTGCATTCCCAAGATGATAATGCATAAAGAAGCTAAAATTAAATTCCATGTCAGCAAATTCAAGATAATTCTGACCCTCCACCACGTGGACTTTCCAAGTCACTCATTTTTTTTTTTAAGAAATTAAAACAAAGAGTAGACACCTCAATCAGGCAACCGAATGAGTATGTAAAAAATTTAATATCCATTCTTCAATTAATTTTAGGAAAATAGGAGTAAATAGCAATATTTCATAATTTGATGAAGTAAATAACATATAATTTGCTAAATTAACTAAATAGCAACTTAACGAAGACATTTACTATTTTATATTTTTAAATTTATTTTTACTTATTTTATATTTGTACCAAAATCTCTTTTTATGGCATTTTCATAAAATTCCTATCTTTATTAATATTTATTATAATGAAATAATTTTCTGAGACCTGGTGTGAATGTAAGATAAAATTGCTGCTAACTATTATAACCATATTAACCATGGCACATGGGCTGATAGGCCTACCTTCCTTCCTACATCTAATTCTTTTTTTTTTTTTTTTCCATTTTAAATATTTATATTATTGTATTTTGCAACTCAAGTATAAGAGAGAAATGAAAAAGGCATAAATTGCACTGCACATGATCATGTGAGGACCAATAATTTAAGTATAAGAAAAAACAAATAATTGTATTTATTGGGTGTATAGGTTGAAAGAAAGTGGTTCAGCTTTTTATTAAATTATATATTTTTATATATAGTCATTTAGAAATAAAAATATTTATATAGTATCTAAAACAAAAACATAGATCATTTTTTGAAATTTTCATGATTTTTATCCTTATTATCTTCAAAATTTTGTATTATTCGATTTTTTTTAAAAAAAAAATAAAAATTATATATTTTTTAATTTGATACTCAAAATAGCAAGTTTTGTCTATGGTGTCTTTGACCATATTATTTAACATGACAAATAAAATACTTATATTTGTGAAATCATGTAAAATATATAAATATAACAACGGGGAAAATAAAAAGAAGGAATAGGGTGACTCAATTTTCAACACATCACCGACACTAAAATCAACATGAATTGGAAAGCGTCGGTGTATTGTTAATGTTTTTGGACCTTTCATTTTCTTAATTTTAGTCAAGTTTTTCCATTAAATAAATAAATAAATATTTCCCTATATAATAATATTATTATTATTATTTTTTAAATTTAGTATTCAAATGATCCGAGTTTCATACATAAATATAGGTAAATAGTATTTTTGAAAAAAAAAAAGAAAAAAGTATAAGTAAATAGTTAGCCTTTGGACACGAATATACACATAACGGTCCAAACTAACATAAGAATAAGAATATAATTGTATCCAAGCAAACAAGATGGCCTGCATTCATAATAATGTATTAAAAAAAGGGAGTCATATTGCACTAACTTCGTTCCCTTTATATACCCTTCTCTTCTTCTTCTCTTCTCTCACACCATCCTTCAAGAGAGTGGCAATGGCAATCTCACTCTCTCTTTTCATAACTTTCCTGCTTTTGGCTCCCAACTTCATTTCCTCTTCTCCAGTTCAAGATCCTGAATTAGTAGTAGAAGAAGTCCATAGGTACATACATTTTACTCACATTTAAAATCCTTTTTCTTTAGTAAATATTTCACAATGTAACACTCTTTCTTGGTTTTTCTAACTTCATTTCAGGAGTATCAATGACTCTAGAAGGAAATTGGGATATCTTTCGTGCGGAACGGGGAATCCTATCGATGATTGTTGGCGGTGCGACCCCGATTGGGAGAAAAATCGGCAACGGCTCGCAGATTGTGCAATTGGGTTTGGAAAACATGCCATTGGAGGAAGAGATGGTAAAATATATGTTGTGACAGATTCTGGCGACGATGATCCGGTAACGCCCAGACCGGGAACATTAAGATACGCTGTGATCCAGGATGAGCCACTATGGATAATTTTCGAAAGAGATATGGTAATTAAGTTAAAAGAAGAGCTAATTATGAATTCTTTCAAGACAGTTGATGGAAGAGGAGCAAGTGTACATATTGCTGGAGGTCCATGTATAACTATACAATATGTGACCAACATTATAATACATGGAATTAATATTCATGATTGTAAAAGAGGAGGGAATGCTTATGTGAGGGACTCCCCAAATCATTATGGGTGGAGAACCATATCGGACGGTGATGGAGTGTCCATTTTTGGAGGAAGCCATGTTTGGGTTGATCATTGCTCTTTATCAAATTGTAATGATGGGTTAATTGATGCAATTCATGGGTCAACCGCAATTACCATATCTAACAATTATTTGACCCATCATAATAAGGTTATGCTTTTAGGTCATAGTGATACTTATACTCAAGATAAGAATATGCAGGTCACAATTGCTTTCAACCATTTTGGAGAAGGGCTTGTTCAAAGAATGCCAAGGTAAAGTTTTTCATTTTCGTAAATCTCTAACCATCGGCTAAAATTTAAACTCGAGATTTTTTGCTATTTCGATAGCTTAAAAAAATATGGATCAGGCTATTTGCACAAAGGGTGGTATAGGAATAATAATGATATGATTTGAATTTACAGATGTAGACATGGATATTTTCATGTGGTAAATAATGACTATTCCCATTGGGAAATGTATGCAATTGGAGGAAGTGCTGAACCTACAATTAATAGCCAAGGCAACAGATTTCTTGCACCCAATGACAGATTCAACAAAGAGGTAAAACAAATAATACTCCTTCCATTTCCAGTCTGCATTTTTTAGGCAGTTTTAAAATAGTAGTCTCATTTCTATAATTATTTTTAAATCTTATACATATTTTTATATATGTAAATATATTAAGAAATTTAAGTCCGTTTTAACTTTTTTTTCATAAACTGTTTAAAAATCCAATGTCACTCCAATTTTACAATTAAGGATGACGGAGGAGCGGGTACCTGCTAATTTCACTACTACCCATTCATCCCGCTCCACATTTTATATTAATTATTCATTATATCCTCTCCTGTAAAAAAATCACTACTTTCACTACCCGCCCCATGATGGATAATGGGTATCCATGGGTCATTTTTCATTTTCAAAATAATTTTTAAAAATATTATAATTAATAAAAATAATTAAAATAGACTTAAAAACTTAAATTATTTTCATAATAATAATAATATCCTAAAAATAATATAAATTGTCTAACAAATAATTTAGAAAACCACACACATTTGCAAATTAATTGTTAATTATTTTATTGTTTAAGTTAATTTAAATAGAAAGTATGTAAGGTATAAAAAAAAATTCTCCCTAATTACAATATTATTGCTTTAAGGAACAATTATTGAGAAATGGTCCAAAATTATACCATTTTGAAATAAATGACATAATTTATTATTGTTTTTTTAGGTTACTAAACACGAAGATGCACCAGAAAGTGAATGGAGGCATTGGAATTGGAGATCTGAAGGAGATTTATTACTAAATGGAGCATTTTTTACAGCATCAGGAGCAGGAGCTTCTTCTAGTTATGCTAAGGCATCAAGCCTAGGAGCAAGACCTTCTTCTCTTATTAGTTCAATTACAGGAGGAGCTGGTGCACTTTCTTGCAAGAAACGTTCTCGTTGCTAATTAATTGTGAATTAAGATTAGTGGCTTTGCTTAGAAGCCCTATTATATTAAGATTAGTTATTATTATACTAGTAAAATTGCCAAAAGGAAAGGAAAAGGGTCAAATATAAGTCATATTTAAAAAAAAATAAATCCAATTTTAATTATTTGGGAATTAGGGTTCTTATTATTTTGTTTTATTACTGATTGGGTTTGCATCTTCACCATCACAAACCCTACAAAAAATCTGGTTTTCTAATGTGTATCAAAATGAAGAATATAAATAGAAGGTTTTTCTTTAATCCAAGTTTAATTAGTGTTTAATTACTATTATTATGGAGTGTTTAAGATATTTTAGCTCTTTTATTAATGCATATTATTAGGCCTTTCTTATCAATGAAATCAGTTTATTTTGTGAAAAAAGACGGTTTCTTTTGCTAATAGACAACCCTATCCCTTTCAAAATAGATATCAATTTTGATTTTTTTTTTTCTAATTGTTTAATATAACAATTTATATTAATCCTCCATTCTTTTCAAATAGATTACTATGGTTGATTCTTTAATCTATATGTGAAACTAAAAACAATATTTTATTTTCGAAAGAGTTAATATTATCAATGAAACAAAATTTAACGTGTTGTATAATTGTTAGTGTGACAGAAAAATCACGAGTTTAAGTTGCGAAACAGTCTTTTATAAAATCATAACATAAGACAGTATAAAATGATTATTTTTTTCAAATTTCACACATATAGGAAGTTTTATGCAATGAATAGTGTCTTTATAACTTGGGTTTAAAAGTTACATTAAGAATTATTAAATATTACTTTGGCCAATATGCTATAAAAATTGAAACAATGGGATCTCAAAATGTGATATCAAACAATAATTTATGTTGAAGTGAGGAGAAAGCCATAAAAATAAATCTTTCTGTAGTCACATGGAGGGTACAATAATAAGTGTAGATTGACAAGTAATATATAAATGCTCTTTGGTACTTGAATGCATCAATGGGACCATTGTTTTTTCTTATAATTGCTTTAAAAACTAAATGTTGGTTTGTCTGTTTGAATAATAAAAAAAAAATAGTAGTAAATAAATGGCATATAATGCTTGTTTCTTGTTTCCAAAGAGAAGGTATTATTTCTTTTCTTCATCTATTGCTATTATCAACCCAATGCTTCCATTATTAAAGCTACTGTCTCCGACATTTCAATTTGTGGCCATTAAATGACTATCAATTTCCAATCTACTGCGAACCAATACTACGGCTATAAAGTCGGTAGAGAAAGAGTTATTAATATTTTTGGATTAAGATTAACAAACGCTGTAAACTAAAAATTACGTTTGTTTTAATTGCAAACTATCCTTTCATTACGTTAGTATTCATTGCAAACAATCCTTTCATAAACCAATAATCGACTACCTATTGAGCAGCTAATTCAGTACATATCATGCCATTTAGTCAATTAATAATTTTAAGTTGTCTATAAAACGACACAAAATCTCACCATTGCTTCATCAACAATGCATTTTGCCGCTTTGTAAGGACCAAATACAATTAAGGTACCTTCCATGGCAGTTTTCAATCAGACTCGGTATACCCTCTGCCTTAAATTAAATGAGCAATACACAGATAAAGAGCCTTGGAATTCTTCATTCAAAGTCACGAGCTTTAAAGATATAAAGGCTGGGGCACACCCGCGCCTTCCATGATAGGCACGTTCTACCAAGCTCAGTAAATAAGAATTAAAAGCTTGTTCTTTGTAATGTAAAGACTGATCAAAATACAACTAGACATAAAACAATGAACGGGAAAAAAAATTGAGTCCTTTAAAATAACACCAAAATTAACATTGCAGATCAGAAGAAACAGTAGAATCACAGTACATACGATATTATCAAATTATGTCTCTCCAAAATTTTAAAGCTAGCAAAATCTTCCATGAAAATAATATATGATCTCCGCCATCAAGCAGAAAATGTATATTGGAGTCCAGCGGTTGATTCAGGCAGAGGGGTTGCAGAAAAGAAAACTCACATTAATACTCAGAAGGAGAGATGACATCGTCAATTTTTAGTATCATTTTCACAACTTGGGTTGCAAGGAAAACTTGTTGTTGCTTCCCTATCAAAGTTTCAAACACATTTTGTTCCTGCATGTCATTTGTGCCAACGTCATTGCAGTCAATTCCACAATGAGGGTTATTCTCCTGCAGTCAATTTCAGGAATTATTGAAGTAGTTCGTGGAAGAGAAATCAGAAATAAAATTAAGTAGTCAACGTATGATTGGTCATGATATTCCATTTACCTTGATTTGCTGAGATTTCACTGCAGAGAGGGTCTCGATGGGTTGGAGGCCACTATTTTCTGCGAGTGCCATAGGGACAGCATCTAAAGCATCAGCAAACGCCCGGATGGCGTACTGCAGAGGGGAAAAAAAGGGGAAATTAGTGTACAACAAACAATAGAATGTAGAGGAACAAGGGGGTGAAAAAGGAATGAAGGGCATAAAAGATTACTGGACCTGCTCAACTCCAGGATATCGATCAGCAGCAGCCTCAACAGCAATTGAACAGGAAATCTCGGCTGAACCACCACCATATACGATAGAATTGTTGCAAATGAGATTCCTGGCTACACATAGTGCATCATGGAGACTACGCTTTGTCTCTTCTATCATCATCTTGTTACCTGATGCAAGAAGCAGCATTCAGGACCATCATCAACCAATTAACTTGGACCTCTAATATCTCTCCCACTCTCTAGGAATTCTTTTAAATTATTCAGCATTATCCACAAGTTCTTTTTCGTTCTAAAACAAATTTTCTACAATGCTAATACATAAAAGAATCCTTTGCTTGCCAGCTTCCATAATTGCTAAAAGCAATAATACTATGAAAGCAGTAATAAATTAAAAAGATGGGGGAAAAATGAGTTTAGAAACTAGAGGCAGAACACGAATAAAAATTTATGATCATATGATATGAGACACCTTACAACAGTTATTTTTCTAAGTGTGCAATCTTTTGACAGTTATTGGTTCCAAACGGGTAAGCTTAATGACAGATATTCCTAAAAGAAAAGTAGACTCAAATGTAAGGCATCACGATCACTGATATACTGGAAGTGAAAATAAACATACAAATCGCAATATAGGACAGGGAAGGTTAATATGACCCACCTCCACGAATAAATATGGTAACAGCCCTTGAATTTGCACAGTGCTCAATATAAAGCATCCGATCCTTTGTTGTTCCAAAAGACTTTTCTCGAACCAAGCCAGCCTTAAGAACATTAAATATAAGACAGATTGGCAAAAGTCAGAATTTCCAGGAAAAGACAATACATTGTATATGTATCAAGCTAAGACTGAAATATAGAGGAGTCCTGAGAAAATATAAAATAGAAAAATTCCAGTACAAAGGTACTGTTCTATCCACCCACCAAGAATATATAAATAAAATATTCTAAATACTTTATCACTCACTCAGGGAAACTAAATCATTAGAATCCTGAGTCTAAGGCTTAACTAGGCCAAGGCTAAATGCAAAGCAAGGATAAAAGGTGTGAAACCAAAATTACCTTTCCCAGCTTTTCAGGCGTCAACTCCTGGAATCGAGGCACTATTCTTCCGCCTACAAAGCCAAGATACAAATATACCATCATTCTTGCCCTTAAGGCACTTTAGTGACTTCATTATTATAGCATTCATTCATATACAAATGAGATAAGAAAAAAATGAACCAGACCTGTGGCTATTGCTATCAGCTCCAGCTCAACACCGCCAACCCATCTGACTGCAGGCAAGTTCCTATGCATTAGCAAATGATTTGCCTCATCATCAAACCCCCATTGACATATCACCAATGTAGCACCAACGTCCTGCAGTAAAAGAAACGAAGATCTGTAAGAACAATAGAGAGACAGCATAGCACTGATCCTCAGCCATCAACTAAGCCCCACTCTGGACTAAAATGCCAGGCTTGAAAAAAAAAAAAAAAAAAAACACTAGGTAGGAAAAAGGGAAGGAGAGGATTAAATTCAGATGATTTGGATTGAGGAATTTTTTTGGAAACACAAGAGGGGGAAGTGACAAACAAAACATAACCTTGCATTTCTGAACCATGTCATCAAAATACTGTTGCTCTTGCTTGCGTAGAGTCTGAAACTTCTCCACTGTATCGATGTCCACCTTATGTTTAGTCTTTGGCTTGGGTGGTTCAAAGGGGCAAGTCAAGATAGCAATTTTCGCATCTTCGATTTTCTTTGGCATCTGTGGATGACTCATATCCTTGTCAACTACTATTCCATATATTAATTCAGTATCTTCCAACTTGCCGCCTACTTTTCCTTCAACTTTTATCAAATCCAAATTAACATCCTTCCTCTCTAAATCTGCAACTGCAACAACAGCTTTAACAGCAATCTCAGCCAAACTTCGTTTGCACCGATTTACTCTGCAAAGTGAAGCAGTGTTCATATTTAGAATACATTACATGAAAGTCCGTATTCAAAAAAAAAAAAAAAGAAAAGAAAAAAATGGAGAGACATCTTATGAAGCATTATCGTTTTTCCCCAATAACGATAAGCCTTCAAATATCTCTTTAGTTCAAATGTGCAAGCTAGGGAGGCTTATCAATGAAAAGGCTAAACTTGACTAATCAAACTATATGGGTTTATCTAAAGGCCTATTTCAGAAGTATTATTATAGGTACGCACAGCGCCTGCTAACATATTTATCAACCTCATGAATGTTGAATCATCATCTCTAGTCGAAATGATTATATGCATTTCAGGATGACATTCCAGTTCCAGGCCACATAAAAATGTAGAAATGTAATTTAAGATCACAATGACAAATTAACAACTGACATCAAAATGCAAGATACAGAATGCTGCAGATCCAGAAGACCAATGTCACTAATGATGCACACAAGAAAATTCCATGACAAGATAACGGCCATTACAAACTAAAATCAACAAATAGGAACAATTATTAGTATTACTTAGAAGCAGGTAAGACCGCAAAAGCAGCATTTTACTAGAAAGCAAATTTAAGACAAGCTACTTTAGAACTAAGAACAAAAGCAGAAAGCAAACTCACATCTTTGAGGACAGTGTGGTCATGCAAGTTTGAACCAAGGGCTCTAGGTTACTCACTCCAAAATCAAATCTCTGCGAGATATGTTCCAAATGGTCAGCAGCTATTCTAGAAGCCATTTCATAGCCCTCTGCAATACGTATGGGGTGAATTCCACGCTCTAAGAGCTTCTCAGCCTGCTCCAAAAGTGCTCCAGCCAAGACAACAACACCAGTAGTACCATCACCAATTTCATAATCCTGACTCCTGGAAAGTTCTACCATTAGTTTCGCAATCTGATTGTCCACGTCCATCTGCTCCAAGATGGTTGCACCATCATTTGCTACCAATACGAACAAATAACACACATCAATCAATCTCAACAGCTGGAATTTCACTACAAACACCAAATGCAGCTTCCAAAAGGTGATTGAAGGCACAGTATAACAGACTATGCTTATTAATAAGTATAATTACCAGTCCAAGCAGTTTAAAATGACAGCTAATGATTATTTTAATGCCAAGTAACCCTAGCTAAGCAACGTACTAAAATTAACTACTACCAGATCGTAACAAAATCAAATAAGAAAATAAGCATAAACTGAACTTCAAGACAGAGAACACTGATTACAGAAGGAAGAGAACTTACTGATAGTGACATCACCGTCGGGACTTTGAAGCATCTTGTCCATGCCTTTAGGGCCAAGAGATGTACGGAGAATACGAGCGACGGCCTTTCCGGCGGAAATGTTAGCTTTCTGAGCATCAAGACCTCTCAATCGAGTCTTCTGCTCCTGTTCTTTTAAAATTATAAATGGCCTCCCGAACTCGTCAAAGGCTAACGCCATTTCTCCTGATCCTCCTTTTCTCGCTTATCTCTAGCTTTGAAGTTCTGCAACTAAGAAACAAGGAAATGATGGATTCGAAGAGAAATGAAGGAAGAGTGTGGAAATGTTTAGATACAGAAGAGTAGCTTTGTAGTGCTGTCTCTTGTTTTTCAAATCCCTACTTTCAACTGCAAGATTGATGGATCTTTTCTACATGGGTCGGGCCAAAGATATAAATGGGCCTGAAATCCACAACTTTTATTTTTGGGTTCTTAGATTTGATGTAGGGTGAAAATTCGGTTCAGCCAAAACGATAAATTCAGGTCGACCAAAAAATTTAAAAAAATATTTTGACCAAAAATTGATAAATTCGGCCAATTCAAAATTATTCGGCCAAAAAATATATTCGGTCAAATTGATCGAGTTACACATACAATTTATCATTTATCTTTTTTTACATCATTTATTTCGGCTAAATTGGTCCAATTTCATTTAATTTGAAATAATTCTACTAATTCGGTTAATCAACGAATTCAAAATAAAATACAATTCAATGAAAAGAAAAAAATACTAAAATTGTAATTCAGTTAAGAATTTTTTAAAAATTTTCCAAATGCAGACACAAAAATAAAAAAAATTGATAGACATACATGGAGCAAAATAATATAATATATGGTTTCTTACACCTCTTTAGGACAAAAGAATAAAACTAATAGCAAAAAATAACAATTTTATGTCACAATATACACATGGAATCTTGAGGGTATCTAATGATTTTCCAGCAACCATATTTTTCAGGTGAAATATCCAGCGAGATTTTTCCAGCTGCTAGTCAACAAAATGCGACGAACTCCGACTGGATACCAGTCATAAACATGTTGGCTACCTATAGGCTGTTTGAAACCCGTCAGATGCCTTCCAAATTCGCTAGAAAAATAAAAACAGATGGACCTCTATTATTGTTGGCGAAAAAACTTGAATAACAACAGATTCTCATCCAAAACTCAAAAAAAATCGATCAGAATGGTTTCTAGGCGGCGACGACCAAAAGCTTCAAAAGCCTTTTTGGCTTTTCTTCGGTAGTCTGACGATGAATCTGGATGGTATCAAATGAATCACAGGCGCAAGAAAATTTGATCAGTACCCTTCAATCACTGGTCTGATGCTTATGACCTAGGAGGCGACATCGATAGCAGTGGAAACCTAGTGTTAGTCGTCTTCTTCAACTTGGTGCTTCTTCTCCCGCGTTTCTGTAAATTTCTAATTTTTCAATTTGTTTTTTTGTAAACTATGATCCAAAAGAATTTTTTTATATAAAAAAAAAAAGGGGTAATTACTATTGGGTCCCTAAGGTTTGGCCTAATAGACTCGTAGGTCCCTCAATTTCTAAAATTGTATCAAATAGTCCCTAACTTTTGGAAATTGTACTCTGAGGTCCTTTGACCGTTAGTCAACGGTTAAAGTT
>CANUEY010222170.1:0-11067 GCA_948099555.1 Croton setiger
ACTTTAACCGTTGACTAACGGTCAAAGGACCTCAGAGTACAATTTCCAAAAGTTAGGGACTATTTGATACAATTTTAGAAATTGAGGGACCTACGAGTCTATTAGGCCAAACCTTAGGGACCCAATAGTAATTACCCCTAATAATAATAATAAGAAGAAGAAGAAGGTTTGAGATTTAAAAATTTTTACTTGTAAAATTATTTTAGGAATTATTTATTAGTTTGGGTGCTAATTTATATTGAAGTAAAAGAAAAAGAGTAAACAAATAAATTATTATTATTATAAAAATAATATCTGAGTTTATTGAAAAATAAATAGAGAAAATCCTAAATATGAATCCTTTTTAGATGATTTGGGGTTGAATAAATGATGTTGAATGAGAAGAGAAGAAAAATGTACGGACATAAGTGAAAGCAGGAAGAAAATGGTAAGCAAAGATAGCAGCACCTGGGAATCCGTGTAAATGGAACCAGTGCCGAACATCGTATTTGCAATCCAACATCGCAGCAGCCTTGGAAAAAGCCACTGCAGGCCATCAAAAATTGTCCTTTAGGGTCTTCCATCACCAACCCAATACCACTACAACGCAATTGGGCAAACAAAGCAGCATAAAACAAAACAAAACCACCCTGCTAGACACTCATTCCTGCCCCATGAATGATAATTCATTGTTTGTTCTTAAAATTACAATTTTGAGTCAAGTGATATCTTTCAAATTACCTAAAATTTACTCACAGAATAGGATGGTTTATCTTACTGATTTAACTGTGAATCAAATTATACAGTAAATCACATTGGGATTCAATTGAATTTCGCTCAAAATAGTAGACATAGACTGTAAAACTATATAACTTGAATTGGGGTAGGACCATGAATTTATAGAAGTTGGAGGTGCGTAAATAAAATATCTATTCGATTTGAATCCAAAAACCCAAAAAATTGGAGCAAATGCAAATAAATCAGATTTTATAAAATATAATATGGGTTAAAAAAATCAAATCAAATCAAATAATTGAATTTGAGCCAAGCGAGCAACGATGATAGTTGAGGCTGCAACCTCTTTATAAACTCACTATCAATTTGTTTTCTATCCATTCACATTCACACATATTCCTAATAAAATACTAAATTATTTTATAATCAGAACCAACTTCGTAGTTTTTATTTAGCTAAATTCTTCTATTCCCAATAAAATAGATTTCTATGTAACAAAGCAGTTACGCAATTCTTTTTATCTTTCTTTATATATTTAAAAGCATCTCATGCTAAAATGTCTATCTAAAATTTAATTTACGTATAAGTAAAAATAAAATTTTTTGTTAAAAAAATATTTCCAATTTTCATGTTTATTCGGATGTTTATGTGATCTGGCAGTAGACATTGTCTAACAGAACTTTTATTTTTAGAGAGTCTGTTAGATAATATCTATATTAATATTCATTGTTTATTGGTTAATTAATAAATTGTGGGAAAAAAAGAATGTAGAGAATTCAAAATAAATGTATTGGAGACAGATTAATGTCCACAGCTATACATCCAGGCACTTTTAACATTTATGCCTTTATTTTATATGATATCAACCACATTTCATATTAGCATCGGAGATACTTTAAGAATGAAATCTATATATATGGAGTTTTTATTAGTTTTTGACTCTTGAAGAAGTTGATAAACCTTAGCTGGTGAATGGTTTTAGAGAGCTTTGTGAGAACCGTTTCTATTTAGAATTTATGGGACCAAAAGAGTTATTGTCTTATTATTCTATCATTCTTTTTGATATTAGGGATGAATGATATGGATTTTGATTTTTTCACTAGATTGTAGGTACACTTGTGAGAAGACTTTTTTTTTTTCATCAAAACTTGTGACTAATCTATATCTTAATGAACTTACAATCCTATTGTGAATTAGTGAGCACTGGCTTAGGCGCTCGATTACGCAATACCGCAAGTGTACGGATTGCTCAAATAATAAAGTGAATGAGTAGAGTATCATTCTATAAGAGAACTTAAGATCAAATACTAACTTCAATCTTGAATGTAGTTTAGCTATTAGAAGAGGATGGAAAGATGTATAATTGCAAAATTAAATAAAATACCTGTAAAATAAACAATTGAAAAGTAAATTGTAGTTCGAATTTGACGAGAAAAACGTCTATTTGGATATTAAATCCATCTAGCTGATCATTGTATTTTACTCTAGATAAATGATTAAATTAATTAATTAAGTTAAATTGGCATTAATAGATTGAAAACTCTCTCAAGCGACTTAATCTTTATGCCTCAATTGTTAAGTGAGAACCTCTTGTTGTCACCTAATCTTATTGGGTCATGCATTATTGCTTAACAAACTATAGTACCAAAGAATCTCGTAGGTCGCACCCCCAGTCAATTCTCAATTCTAATGAGTATCCTATTTACGTCAAGCTCTCTCTAATCAATTAACAGGAGGATAACATCCTACTCAATAAACATGTTAATATTGAATAGAAATAATCAAGTAGATAAACCAACTCAAGAAACTTAATTTAACTCAATGAAAAGTAATTCAATCCATACTCACAGCTAGAATTCATCAACATCTAGATAGACAAAATAAACTTAGTTCATAATGAAAAAGAAAAAAACAAAAGAAAAGATAATGGAGAGAAAAATCAAACAATCCATGAGGATAAATCTAGGTTTTCTCTCAATTTTTGCTTTGTATTTCAAATCTTCTTTTCTTTAATAAAATTCGGCTAGAATCAGGTTTGAAAATCGAACTTCCCTTAAAATTTCTGAAAGTGTAGCTTTTATACTTTTTGAGGAAACCCAACAACACGGGCATGTTAGCTATTTTAGACGTGGCACGGGAAGAGAAATTGCATAACACGCGCGTGCTGATTGCTTGCAATGGCGTGTTCTAGCTAGGACACGCTCGTGGACACAAGTGTGTTTGTGGGCGTGCGGAGTGTTGATACAGGCAGAAGCAAACACGGCTAAGGGACACAGCTGTGTCCTGAACGGGTGTTCAATCATATTTTTTTATTTTTGCTTTTCTTTGAGTCTTTTACGCGGTATTTCAATTCCATTTTCTTTGAAGCTCTTAAAAAAAAAAAATTCTTTGCAATATTTACCTTAAATCACACTTAAATAAACATATTAAACTCAATTTGATATAAAATCCATTCAAAATTAGAACATATAACACTATATAATATGCATATATCAATTAGGTGTTAAACATGGTCATGGGCGCATTTAGGCCGTCGGTTTCAATCAACCGACCTGTGACCTCTAGGTGTTGGTTATATATGAAAAAGAAAAATTAAAACGTGAATCAATGAAGTGGGTTGGCACTAAGAACATTGCTCCAAACAACAAATTTGTTTTGACATTCAAATTTCATATCCATATCTCAATCACATTCAACCTTTTGTCATCTTCCCAAATTCAATTAATCAATCAATACTCGACAATATCAACTCTATTATATTATATTTATATCATATCTCATCCTTCTTCACTGGGATTGAATGAAGTTGCCTAATTTTTTTTTAAAGTGCCTAAGTTAGTTTATTTATTAACAATCTTTTTAAATGATAATAATAATAATAGAATTCCGTTATGGTGTCGGTGGAAGAAGTGCATCACGCATTTTAGAATTAACAAAGCTTCCCTCCTTTGACTTCTTAATTCACACCATTTGGATATGCTTTCTCCTTATTTTTTATTGCAAAAACCAAAAGCACTTCTCCTTATCACCTTCATGTTTATAGGTTTTGTTTAATTAATCTTTTTTTAAGGAATAATTTATTTTTTTATTCAATTATGAATTCTCAATTTGGTTTTGATTCTACCAATTTATTTCAAACTTTGAGATTTCCTAACAAATTACATGTTTTGATTTTATTGCTCCAACGAAAAATTATTTCTTCTAATAATATTTATTATTTCAAAATAATAAAAAGTTAACAAAAAGTCATACCCAAATAGTGGTGCACGTCGGATAAAAATTATTTGGATTAATTCATCCGAAATAAAGAATATTTCTCAAAATATCTGAACGGTTCCGTTTCGGTTGGTTTCCTAATTTTTCATTTCCGATTCGATTCTTCTAAATTTTTTTTTTTTATATTGTCTCTTATAATTTTACGATTGTAAGCTTGAAATTTAAGTTGGGTACGGTTGTAATTGGGACTAAAGCCTTAATAAAGCATGCACATCCCTGCACCCGAGTCTAAGGAGCCAGTAAAATAAATAATTCGGGTACAAAACATGGGTCCACTAAAAAGAGCTAAAAGAAAAATTATGAAATTAGTCCCTCCACTAAACTCAATTACCTTTCTATAAACAAATTGTCGGCAAGATGATTACAGTGATTATGAAAAACAAAGAAAGCTATACAGCTGGATGGAAACCAAAGAAATAGAGGTCCAACTCATAGATAGGTGCCGTACGTGGGACCCTCTCTCCAACCTCTTTTTCCTTTCTTTCTTAATTGTCCCCAATCATTTTTTTTTCATCCCAAATTCTCTCTTTTTTTGTTCTCCCCTCAATTTTGCAATTTTTTCAATTTGACACCTTTTGTTAAAAAAGTTTTCACATTGATCTAATTTTATTTAAAAATATAATATGTTTACTTTACATAATTCACTCATTGTTGCCAAATGGAAGAGAATTCTTGTTTTACTCAATAACTACTTCTTCCACTTGTATTCTAATTCAGTTTCGTTTTTAATTGCATTTAAAAGTTCAAAAATTAAACTAATCTTTCAAACTAACAATAATTAAACAAGATTTATTTAATGGTTTTAGATGATGATTATCTACATGAAGGAAGATCAAAGTTGAGTTTAATTACAGAAGGAACAACAAAATTACAAGAAAAGAATATTCTGTCTTTTCTTTTTGCACTTTCATTCAATTTTTTTTTTTTTTACCCTGCTAAAACATTTTCATTTCCCCATTTTCTTTCTTTAAATTACGAAAACGGAAATCAACAAAAAAAAAAAAAACTAAAGCAAAATTAAATTTTTTTTTAAAAAAAAATTCTAATTTACAGCCTTTCCGCGGTTATAGCCGTAATACCAGAGGTACCACTTGACAAACTTCTTTAACCCGGTTTGAAGGTCGGTAGTGGGTTTATACCCGAATTCTTTTCGGGCAAAGGTAATATTCGCGTGGGTAAACGGTACATCTCCATTTCCAGGCATATCTACGATATGCCTTTTAGCTTTCACCTTCAAATGCTTCTCTAATATGCTAACGAGTGTAGGTACCGTTACCGGCGACGTATTCCCCAAATTAAAGATCCGGTATTGTGCAGGACCCCGCTTCTTGCCGCCTGACCCGGTGCTCTGCCCAGCAGAGTCCAAAGAACCCACGCAACCTTTCACTATATCATCAATGTAGGTAAAATCTCGGGCCAAGTCTGCCCGATTCTTGCCCCGATAAATCGTGATTGGTTTTCCTTGCAAAATGTTTCTCGTGAACGAGAAATAAGCCATGTCTGGTCTTCCCCAGGGACCGTATACAGTAAAAAATCTCAACCCAGTAATTGAAAGACCGTAAATGTGGTTGTAAGTGTGGGTAATTTCCTCACCTGCCTTTTTCGTAGCCGCGTAAAGACTCGCGGGTTGGTCCGTCCGATCAGATTCAGAAAAAGGAACCTTCTCGTTCAAGCCGTAAACTGAGCTAGACGAGGCCCAAACGATAGCCGGCTGAGGATTAGCCGATTTGCAGACCTCGAGAAGTGTAACCAAGCCGGCTATATTGGAATGAACGTAAGAGTGAGGATTCTCCATGGCGTATCTGACGCCGGCTTGAGCCGCCAAATGCATCACGTGAGTAAAAGCCACCACATCAAACAGCTTGGATAGAAGCCGGCCGTCGTTTAAATCGCCTTCGACGATGAAGACACCGTGATTATTTAGCAGAGACTTACGCGCTTTCTTTAACGATGGATCATAATAATTGTTAAAATTATCAAGTCCGACGACGCCATCTCCACGTTTCTTTAGCGCTAAAGAAACGTGGGTCCCAACGAAACCTGCTGCGCCGGTAACAAGTACAGACATACCACCGGTCCGATGGATCTGAGCGGAATTCCGAACTTGTTTCTCCCATTGAATACCACCCCAAGAAGCAGAAAAGTAGCGGCTACCGGAATCGATAAAACTTTGGAAACTCAAGTACGACGCCGTTAAAGCGATCAAGAAAAGAGCCCAAAGAAACATGGTGCTTGTAGAGGCGAAACAGCGATGAAACTGGCGGTTCATGGTGTGGGTGCGGTCGATCTTGAACTTACCAGGCGTAGAAGGGAAGAGCTCCTCCTCAAGCGATGGCATTTTGGGTGAAAAGAAATCAGAATTTTATGGATTATTGGAAGGAAAGAAGGGAGGGGTTTTGGAGTGTACAAATGCAGAGAAAAGAAGGGAGAATTAAATTTTTCCAGCACCTGCCGATAAAAGAAAAACTGGAGAGGTCATATATAGTGGTAACCCACAGAGAAGAGACAAAGCATACGCGTGAACGCGTTAATGGACGAATCGGCCAGATTGGAGTTGGAAGAGAGAGAAAACTGATTTATTATTATTATTAATATGGAAAAATTAAAATACTGAATCGTTGTTTTGGACTTTTAAGAGAGATTTCTAAAATCTATAATATAATGAACAAAAAATTTAGTTCCTCACGCTTCTCAATTGGTAGAATGTCCAATCGGCCCTTGAACTTTACCATCTTTGTAAAACAGTCCATATTTCCACCTTTCCTACAAAAACACCTGGAACTTGACTCAATTTGCTCCTATGGCTCCAGCGTGTAACTTACTCAACACTATCATGCATAAAACTCTTTGTTCTACTTATAACACATCTTTGAATAATAAAATACGTCTTCTTTAATTATAAAACTCTTATTATGAATACAATTTTACAACTATTATACATAATAGTACACTGTCAATTTTTTTTTTTAAATAAAAACTCTCATCCTAATTCCAATTGTTCTTAGCTACAACCGTTCTATTCATCTGTCGTTTATCTGACTCAACTTTTTATAACTTATAAGTTTAGAAATACTAAACTCGTTAAACAATTGTTTAATAACTTTGTTAACCATATGGCAAGTGTTAGCCCCAAAAATATATTAGAATCCCAAGATGCATTAGTGCCAGTTTGATTAAGTTTTAGCATAGGCCTACCCATTACAAGATTGTATAAATAGGAGATTTCTCCTTATTAATGATTTATACAACATTTATTAACCTTATTAATTAATTGAACAACATTGATACATTGAGCTCAGTCCTGAACCTCAATTGAGTTAAATTCCTTAAAACATACTTGATCCTCTATATCGGTTAGGCTTTACCATAACTAATTCAAATTCTTACCCCTCCCTTCGACAATATGGTTGCACCTGGACAATCTTCCCCTTGGCCCATCCAATTCTTAAGTTAACTTGCCGATTCCCGGTGTATCGATACCACAATCACCTCACCCGCCTCTAACACCAGGCCACGCACTACCACCATTTCCCCCTCAAAGCTTCCAACCGAGACCTTTCTAACACAAGGACACTACCTGTAACAACCTTATCTATAACCTTTATGTCATAAAATATGCCATTTTTTTTAACATTCTTATCATGTCATAAAAGAACGTCCATGCTATAAGTCTCCACAAAGATCCAACATATGAGCAACACAGACAATAGGAACTATTAACATATTAAAACTCTACATGTAATGCAATGTCGTCCACCATGCATATGACATGTCATACCTTATTTACTATATCACTAATTCGTTTAATCATAGGCATTATTAATAGATTACAAACCATATGACAAAAATTTACATGATAAGATGATTCTAATGATGAAATGCGAGAGAGATATATTTTAATCTTCAGCTGACCGACCCAAAAGAATGATGACGGAACTGACGGTGTCAGTTGTCCAAAGAAAACCTAGAATCATGTAAAAGCAATTTAATGAGTTGCGTACTCAGTAAGTGCAAATTATACAATATAAACAAAGCAATAATTCATAATTGCATAATATTAAATAGAACCTGTCGCAAGCAAACTTATTTCATAGGATTCCTCTTATCTAATAAGTCATAGATACTATAATCTGTATTACCTTACATATCAAAATATTAGTCAAAACATGATCATATACAAGTGTAAACCATATCATATAAACCAAACATGTAATTCGATTTATCATAACTTAGCAAAATAGCATGATTCCAGATCATATTCATCATATATAATCATATTTATATCGTAAGATGCATAATGACATGTCTTTCATTTTTCTTTAGTTGTGATTTATTGACCAAGTGTTGCCCCGGGAATTTCATCGTAAAAGATTCTCTGACTAGATCCGGTGAACATGTAAGACTCGAAATACCGTCGATCATAGGGATCCGAAGATCAAACTTTCTCTGTAAGATCCGAAGATCACTTTTTATCATATAGGACCAGTAGGTCTTTCTATATCATATAGATTCGTAGGCTTCTCTGTAGAAATCGTAGGTTTCATCTGGTGAAATTTGCAAACACTAGCTACGATAATCACAACGCCTGTAATTAGGTCCTGTAAAAATGCATTTATGCAATATACATTTCATAATATCATCTCTCATATGAACATGTGATCGAGCTTCAATACCAGTTACAACAGCATATAGATATTTAATATTAGATCAAATAACTCGACTGATCGGATTTCAGTACCGACTCAGGAACCAAAAAAAAATACAATTCATATATCAAATATCTCTAGTTGACCAGACTTCAGTACCGGTCCAAACAGTTCAATCAAACTAGAACATATCATTTTCATATATCACAGATAACCCACTTCAATACCATTCTAAACCATTCAATAAAACATATCATTTCATTTCCATATAATACAGATGACCGGGCTTTAGTACCGGTCCAAACAGTTCAATAAAACATTTTTAGCAATATCACAAAGCCATCTCTACACATATAAGTAAGTGGGTTTAACACTTACCTCACTGCTGTGAGCTTGGGTGACCCTGGGTTGCTTACCCCGCACCGCTCGAGAACTCGATGCTCCTAATATTCAATAAATCAAATCAGGAATCCATATATGTTATGATGCATGCTTTAATATTTAATTCTCTGATTTAATTGAGTTTTACATTCAATCCATTTAATTTGCTATGATTTAAAACTCAATCTCTAAAAATATATACTTTAAAATAATTTAATAACATATTAAAAATAATTAACAATCTCTATTTATCATGTAATAATTATAATTAATACTAACTATAATTATTAAAACCATTTATAAATTTTAAATAAACTCTTGAATAATTTAAAATCAATTCATGAATAAAAATCTCTAATAAAAAATTCAATCTCTAATTTTCAGGCTCAAAACGATCTCAAAATAAATTTTTGACGTCAAAAATGGATTCAGGACATCGAAATTAGGTTGGTAAGACCAAAACATAATTTACAAAAGTTTTTGGGTAAAAAATATAACCAAAATTAAACTTCAGGGGTTGAACTGCAATTTTATCAAAATTTAGGTACTGGGCGCGCTATTTTCACCAAAACATAGCTCTTGCTGCCATTTTGCCCACTGCCCGCAGCTCCCCCGTGTTCTCTTGGCCGCGCGCGCCTGCGGCTCCAAAACGCACGCATGTGGTGCCATTTTAGGGCCTGCCTCAGCCGCCTGTCTCCTGCAGGTGCCTGCCCAGAAAATCAGTCTCTCAAGTCTACTTTCCGATGACCGTACGTCCTCATCCGATGGATTTCTGACAAGTTACGACTACCTTTCTCTTCCTCTACACACCCTTAGCTAACCATCGGAGCCAAATTCCTAGAAACCCTGTAGATTTGAAGATATAAGTGTAACGTCCTCTTTTATACCTTACGTTATAAAACATGTCATATTTTAAAAAAAAAAAACATATATCACCATTTTAATTATCATGTTAAACTATATCATTACATAATAATTCAACATATAACATACATATTCCAAATACCAATCATAAACCAAATATTAAACATACAAAATTATTATTATTTATTTACATGTCATTATGTCATATTCTCCCAAACTTAATAAACATATATATACATGCCAAACTATAAAAGTAATGCTATACAGAAATAGCATTGAACAAAATTCTATATGCAACTGGTACAAATGATGTGACGAGAGGGAGAGAGACCTAAGCTTCAGCTGTACCGACCTGAGCAATAGACCAGTGAAGTCTCAGTACTTCACTCAAAAAGCAAACTTGAAAAACATAAAATGCATTTTGTATGAGTCGCAAAACTTAGCAAGTGCTAAACAAAGTAATAACATATAGCAATTAAGGCAAAATATCATAACATATCCACACTGTTCATATTTAGAACATTTATAACATATATGTAAATATATCATAACTTATAACATTTAATGCATAAATGACATGTTATTTCTTATTCTTTAGTTGTGATTTATCGACCAAGTGTTACCCTGGAAATTTCACGGCATATCAGTAACCATAGTTGGCCAGCAAACCTGTAAGACCGGAATATATCGTCGGTCATAAAGGGATCCGCAGATCAACCTTTAATATGCAGTATTCACCAAATCATTCTATATTGTATAGGACCCGTAGATCTTTCTATAACATATTAGACCAGTAGGCCTTACCATCAAATCATAGAGGAAACCGTAGTTTCTCAAACGTGAAATCTATAACACCAGTAACGATAATCACAACCGCCTTATTTAAGTTCTGTGAACAAATGCCTATAAATCATGCTTAACATAATGTCATGCTTCTATAATCATATACTTGTAAAAACATATAACCGGATTTCATTACCGGTAACAATAACGTGGTAATCATTTCACTCACATCATATAATCAAGTAATCACATAACCGGGTTTCAGTACCGGTAACAATGGCATAATATAACATATATCATTTAATCCAAATCATATAACTCAACTGGCCGGATTTCAGTACCGACTCAGGAACCACAAACATAGCAATTCATATAATTCATATAACCAATTGACCGGGCTTCA
>CANUEY010222179.1:0-22233 GCA_948099555.1 Croton setiger
TTCACCATTTGGAAGATATAACCCTCCAAAGTAGCAACCTCAAAACTGCCTCTATACTTAGAATTTCTACCCAGAATTTTGTTCCTCTTCTCACACGAATTCCAGCCCTTTCCTAACCAATTTAACACTTCAAATCACTTCATAAGCAACCTAAAAACATGTCAAAATAGTTGGATGGAAGGATTTACCTATAGTTTCCCCAATTTTTCTCTTCTTTTCTTTCTTTCTTTTCCTTTTTTTTTTCTTTCTCTTTCTATTTTCCCTTTCCTCTCCACATTCCAGCAGCAAAATTGCTTTTCCACCTCTTCATCCTAGCCTCAAGATATGCCTGAATCCATCTACAGCCAGCAGCTGCTTGCCCACAATCACTTTACACAATTTATTTCTTTTAAGCACACTTAATCATTAAGTAAATAAATATATTTACTTTTATTTACTTTCCTCAAATTCAATTCTCTTTAATTCTAGCCCCCAAATCACTCCAACACCAACTTAAAAATTGTTTTTGGTGTCCAATAAATAGTATAACACATGTATGAAATTTCGTAAAAATCGGTATCCGAAAATTTATCGCGGTTCGATCGGTGCCCTAAACCGAGCCGAAACCTCGCCGATTTTTACGGAACTGTAACCGTACGATGTCGTCGTATAATTTTGGTCCCAAAACTCTTTAAATCATGTATGTGAACATATAAAGTAATATCAAAATCATTTGACTCATATTCGACGCGATTTCGGCATTTTCCGATCGCGCAGGTTCGAAAACCCTACTTAGCTCCGTTTGTGTCTTCCGACCGCAAACGAGCCTATAACTCAACTTGTTTCTCTTATTTAAAACATTTATCATCAATTATAATTAATATAACCCATAATCAACTCATTGATCATATTTAAATCATGATGCATTTTGAATGAAAATGCATAAAATGCATGAAATGACGTCGGAACGACGTAGGGTTTAGGGTTGAAATATCACATAGCATAGCTTAAAATTCTCATTCCAATCATATATCATCATATTCAAAACATATCCAAATCATTTACTTAATTTTCATATCATATATCATATCAAATTATAATGCCTTTTAATCAAAAATGCACAAAATGCATGTAATGACGTCAAAATGACATAGGACTTAAGTCGGGGGCGTCACAGTAGTGGTAGAAGTTAGTCGTAGGAAGCGAACTTCCGGGCCGAGAAGGAGCCAAAAAATGTGAACATCCCTGCAATCTTTCTAAAGTCAGAAGCAAGAAAGTGGACTTTGAGAAAGAAAGGTCTTATATTAGAATATTAGTAAAAGCACCCTATAGGCTATAGTAAGGGGCTTTTTTCTTGCTCGTTAGTGCTTTGGTTTTCTTTTCAGTTAAGGACGTTTAGGCTTTACTAATAGAATAAAAAGGGCTTTTCTTGCTTGTTTAGTATTGCTTTGGCTTCGTTATTAGTATCTTGCTGTTGCAGAACCTACCACAATTAAAAGAAAATGAATGAAGGAAGAAGGAGCGGAGCAAAAGACTACAAAGGCATTCCGGGTCGACTACAATACAAGTCATGAGCAATAGCGATGCCAAGCCGGATAGGTTTTTTTCAGTTTTATGTCCGAAGCCCCAAAACTAACTATCTTATAGCAAACAAACTACTCAACTAATCTTATAAGTAAACGTCTGTTTGCATCGCAACTAATAAAAAAAAAAAAACAACTACTAGACTAGACTAGTAGTTGAGTGTCCCTTGTCCTGTGTCCGAGCTTACCAAGCTCTACGTTGTTGGGAACTCTGCAAGAGTCTTAACTCCAAATTATTTTTATTTTTCAAATTTATTTTATTTTCTTAATTATATTTATTTTTCAAATTTATTTTATTTTCTTAAGTTTTCAGAAATTAATTATAATCTTGCCGTTGATTGCAGGTTTTGTAGCAGTTGATTGTTTTCAAAATTCAACTGTCTATTCATCCTTCATTAATTCAATTACTGTGCATATTGATTTTGCTTTGTAAATCGTGGGGAATATTATTGTAAAAGAAAGCCGACATTTATTTTGTGGGTAGATAATATATACAATTTGAGAAAATTGTATTTTTTTTTTGAAGTATATGATTATTTGTTTTAGTTTTAAATATTATCCAAAATTTGTTTAAAAAGTTATTTTTTTATATGCTTTCAAAAACGTTGAAAGTTGAAGGTGTTGCTTTCAATCATAAAATAATTTCAAGAAAACTCATTAAATGCTATTATTTAGTTTGGATTAATGAGTTGAAAAATGTAGGCATATGTTCCTTTCTGCTTTCCCGAATAATAAAAGCCAGTAACATAGTAGGGGAGCACATACTGACACGTTTCTTGTAATTAATTACAAAATATATGATTTATGGCAAAGGCTTGTTCAAAACGTAATGAAATTCAGAAATTTGCTTTAATCCTTGCATCTTACGCATGCATTTAGCTTAGGCATACGAATACATAAGTCAATTTTTTTGTTTTTTGTTTTTTGTTTTTTGTTTTTTTTGCCATATACAAATACAGGAGTTGAACGTAATAAGTAGTACAAATTAGAGGTATCATATTTTTTTAGTTTGTCGTGGAGCTTTTAATATGAAATCTAATTAAAGCTACTTTATTGATAATGTGGCCGACTTTTTCATGTAATATATGAAAAAACAGCACCACATAGACTGCATAAACTTTATTCAACCTTCCTTTCATACGGAAAATCTGGAATTGAAACTAGAATTGGAGAAACATAAAAAGTTTAAAAATAATAAATTTTTGACATTGAAATCCTAATGAGCAGGCTGCTTTCAACGGAATGTTGCAATGCTCACAGTCAGATCCTGGATTCGGTTTACTTTTTGTCGGATTCTAAAATTTAGTTAATGGAACCAACCAAGAGACTACTTTTTCATTTACACTAACTATAAAACAGGAAAAATTAATAAACTATACAAAATTTTGTGAAATCAATTATACCAGACAAAGGTATTACGATACAAAGAAATTTGCATATTAATTCAAAATACACTGCTCAAGAAACCCCTGCAAGAAAAAAACAGTATTGATCATCAATTGAAGTCAAAGAGCAAGTAGGAGTTAATTTGGCGAAAGGAATGTTGCTTACCAAAACCCTGATGCCTTTTTAGCTAGATTTCTGCAAATATAGATCATATATATTGAGACTATAGTGAGGACCCTGATATGTAAAGTAAGAACTAAGCAGATGGGAGAAAACAAGAAGTTACCTTGGTTTCCCCAAAAAAGCATCATTGATATCATCAACACTTGGCTTTTCACCAAAAGTTGACAAGATTTCGTACTTTTCTCCTCCAGAAGGTTGATCCACCCTCTTATACAGCTCGTATTGATACGGGTATGACATTCTGAAATCGTAGAGTTTCGTTAATAATATTTTAAAACTTGGCAAAAGAAAAACCATCAGAAAATTTACCTAATAGCTCCCATAATAGGATACTGAGTCCCTGCATAGTACAGAAGCCGGAAGAAATAACAGTTTTCAAAAGAAGCAGCATACTCCAATCTCTTGTCCCTGCCCATTGTCTACAAATTTAAGTAGCTTAGTTCAGAATCCTAATATTGGTCTCAGTTTTTCCAGGTTGCTTTTCAGGTATTGTTTTGTACTCACTTGCATTACGCCACTTGAACCAGGTAAATCCTGAAAAAAGAGATCCAAAAGTTGACCATTTCAGATTTATGCACACCATATTCCTACAGTAGAAGTTGAAATTAAACAGAAAAAATTCAATCTACAATTCCATCAATCTGCAGCTATATGTATGTAGAAAAATAACCATTTGAAATTATTTAAAGAAAGAAAGAAACAGATCTTTTAAAATTCCAATTCATTAATTTCTTAAATTGACGGTATGCTGACCTTGAGCCTTGGATTAACCAGAATAACTGGACGATTCCCAGCAGCATCAGTCATGGCCTTTAAATCCTGTGCTGTCAATCTCAAAGTGAGAGAAAGAAATCAACTATAAAATGGCAAGAAAGTTTCATTACACTAGATCCTTACATCTATAATACAATTCCCAACAGCATTTTGAGGTGCCACTAAAATGAATATGTCGTCTTGCTCATCAACTTCTTTCGCACCTGAATTGGAGACAAAATAATCAATATTTTCTGAAACATCTATTGACGGGTCAAAACTTCCAAGAACAAAGAATACAACATGAAATGAAATTTTATAATAGAAGAGATCTTCCACCTATTGAACCGATTTTGATAAAGGTTCCTAAAGCTCCATAATCTCCCCAATCCATGAATTCCAATATCTTTCGAGTACCCGCAAGTTGTAATGGCATTCCAGCAAGTGCACCTTGCCCCATAGATCCTTGAACACAAACCTGAAATAGAAATGTCTAAATAACCACATAAAAACAATCAATCTTTGTAATATTTCTCACTGACCTTCACACGTTTTCCATCATCAGCAAATGATAGAGAAATAACTCGAACAAGCTCCATCAGGGTACCTATTCTATACACATCCTGCACATCATAAAATATGCTCAAATCTAAACTAGATAAGATTTTTTGAAAGATTCCCTTACCGTTTCTGGGTTCAGCTCTGGAATACCAATCTCCACCTATCATTTCAGGAGGATTATTAATAAAACATCATATTATTTAAACAAAATCATCCAAGTTCAACATTTGCATCTAACCTTTAACCGCAATCTACCAGCATTTACAGCTCTCTGTGTGCCTTGGAGAACATCATCGTAGAAATAATTTCGAATTTCTCTAGAATGAGGAATATTATTTAGTCTAGTAGGAATTCCTCTCCATTCATCCTGTAAAAAACTAGGCAAAGATGAGAGAAAATACATATTGCATGATTTGATGTGGCTCACAAAATAAACAACACTTGCTAAATTGTAACAACCAAAAATACCTTAAGAACTGATGCCTGTTTAGAACTCCTTTGACTTTCAGGTACTAATTTTTCTGAAAATTATGGTATCTAATAAATAATAAAGATGAAGCTATTAAAAGCCAATTTCATTTCTGAGGTTCAAATCAAGCTTTCACATATCGACTGTCATTAAATTAATGAATATGCTTGTACGCTGTAAACATGAGTGCAAGTACAAGTATCTTCCGTTCCTAGAAAACAAAATAAATCATTAAGCCCCAAAAGGTTGTTTGCACGGAATGTGCCAGTATAGGCTTTGGAGCCTAGCACCTAGGAAGCATGCTTGGAAGCAAACAGCACATACAATTGTTGGAATTTGTTGAAATAAAATAAATGGAATCTGGATAATTAAATTTTGAAAATATAACTAATACTAGAATAGACGCAACTTTACATAAATAACTTCTACTTATTTTAAATTTAAAATCAAAACTACAATAACTAATTATTATGTCCAAATTTTACCTATAAAAGACATTAGGCTATGCTTATTTTCTAAGTTTGAGTTTCTTCACAGTTTGCTTAGTGCAGAAATTCTTAAGGCTTGTTATCCACTAAAACTGTTTGCATAATTTAAATTGCAATCTCAAGAGGAGATGAAACAAATATAGCTTTTAGGAAAGCATTTCTAATGTTTATTTTCATTGTATTGTTGTTAGTTTTTTTTCTAATATAAGTCCCACAAATGTTTCCAGTGTCTACTAGCTTACCAGAAGAGTGGCAGAAACCTGAATGCAGAAAGAAGTTGAACATTTTTCAATAATACTTCCTCTGTTTCCTTTATGTAGGCAAACTTTTGTTTTTGGACGTTCAATTTATATAGGAAAATTTATCATAAACAGTGACCTTAATTGGAGTAAAAGTTGAAAGACTAAATTTAGTCTTAGGATAAATGGCTGTTAAAAATAACAAATAATATTACTCTTTAATTATGGAGGTATACTTGAAATAAATTGACAAATGAAAGTAGTTTAACTAACTTTGTTAATTTTGTGAAAAAACAATTGTACCTATACTTCAAAAAAAATTGAGGGAGTAATGCGATTGATTGATAGTTTGTTGATGGACATGTAGAACAAATTTACAAAGTTGATGAGAGAGAAATCTTGGAGTGACATGTCATACTCAATAACTTTCCAGCCAACAAATAAAATGATGTGGCAATCTTAAAGAAAGATTTAGTACTAGATAAATTTTATACCATATGCTGTTTAATAGCGGAAAGAATAATTTATTCACCCATCAAATTTTGATATTCCCAGGATGGCAAATTATGAATAGTTTTGTTAAAAATGAATCAAAAGAACTAGTTCCTCCCTATTTGATCCTTTAGTAAAGTATCAAATTTGTTTTATCTTTTTACAGAGAAAAGATAATTCATTTCACAAATTAATTTGTTAAGAATCTTAGTGTAGGATCAGTCACCGTGAGATTTATGGCCTCAGACTGATTCTTCTTTCGACCTATTTTGATATATTATATCAAGCTCATAGTTACATAATTAGGAAACCTACACTAACAAGGAAACTAACTAAATAAAAGGAATCAAAGCACTAATAAGAAAAACAGCAGCTAAAAAGGAATCCTGCGAAAATATTTAACTAAAGGAAATATGCACTAATTAGGAGTTGCATACATAACTTAATGTCAGCTAAAAGAAAAGTTGAAGGACATAGTGATGGAAGGTTAATATTTTGCTTCTCAACCAATGAAAATTAGCTTGTCAAAATAAAAAGCACATACCAGATTTGATTTTATTTTTTTGCACTTGAGACAACCACGAGTCTATTTCTTGAAACACCACTTCTTTTGGCCGATTTCCATCAATCTGAATATCCAAAAAATAATAAAAATTACTAACAGCAAGTTGAGATAAGGAGTGAAGGAACAGAACATATTCTGTAAAATGACCTTCTTCATGACATCTGAGTAAGTGGACAATATTGCCTCCACATTCTTCTTGTATATTTCCAGACGTGACTTAACCTAACATGAATTCAACAAAAATAATGCATTCTTGGAAGCAATTTATAAAGAGTTTGCTCAACCAAAATTGAAGCCAGAAGGACCTTACTTTTTCCTCAGTGTCATCTGGACGGGTTACGAGTCTTGCTTTGACATCTTCTGTCTCCGGAGGGAAATTTTTTATATGGTATATCTTTCCAGTAACCGGATCTACCCTTCTTCCAACACATCTGTCGATCAGAATTTCATCAGGAACCTGAATATTAAGCATATATCATCAATAAATATCTAAAGAAAAAATGGCAGAAATCATGTTCATTTAATCACATACATCCAAGACAATAAATATATCTGGTCTAATCTTCAATTTTTCCAGACTTTCTGCTTGGGAAGAACTGCGCGGATAGCCATCTAGAAGCCACCCTTTTTGCTTTACATCCTCACCGCATAATCTTGAGGTCACCATCTATAAAATTAAACATTTATTTCCAGAAACAAAAAAGCAAACAACCGTATTATTTATTAATTGGTTAAATTAGCAGAGTACATACAGAGGTCACAATTTGGTCAGGAACTAGACGGCCAGCATTCATCAACTCTTTAGCTTTATTGCCAATATCTGTCTGCGCAGCTACTTCAGCCCTCAGTAGATCACCGGTTGATATGTGTACCAATCCAAACTGCAAATTAGCATCAAAATTAGCCCTAGGGATACTACAAAAAATATCATAAGAATCAGAGGATTTTACCTTCTTCACTATTAGTTCACACTGAGTTCCTTTCCCTGAAGCTGGAGCACCTGATATCATTACCTTCAATGCCTCACTTGTGGAACAATGTACTCTAAATCCCTGCCCAGAAAAAAATAAAATAAATTACACAGCAAACAATTTATCTTTACAACCCAAACAAGGGAAAGAAATGAAACCTTGATTTTCGAATTTCGCGTCAAATGGGTGTTTCTATTGGAACCAAAGCAGAAAAGAGTGCGAGACTGAAGAGAGGAGTGTTGGAAAGAAAGAGAAGAAGAAGAAGGAGAGGAAGTGGAAATTGGAGAAAGAGAGGGAATGGAAGAGACATTAGAGGTGTGGTGTTGGAGAGATAACATTGTTGTTGTTGTTGTTGCTGTGTGTACAGAGTAGAGATTGGCTGTATGTAGCGAAGAAGAAAGGGTAGGAAAGTGCTCTGTAACGGATTAACGGGCACCACAGATTTGTTTTAATTATTAAAAGACCGAATTACAATTCTCTCTATTTTTCGGAAAAATACTCAAGAAATTTGAACTGCTATTTTTACATAACAATACGTGTTTTTAGAAATTTGAACTACTGTAATTTTTACATTATAATATTTTTTTAATTCCACAATTTAAAAAATTATACTATTTATATGTCAAAATATAAGTCAATTTAAGTTGATTTCTTGGTATCTCTACTTCGTAAACGAATTCTTCATCTTGATTATAAGAATATTTGCTCGTTTGTTTGTCCTAATCATATATATGAGATTATTTTTTATTAAAACAATCAGTTGATTTCCGCAAATAGGTAGCTGTGATGGAAAGAAATATCTCAATTTCCGCTTTGCACCTTTCAAACCCATAATAAAGCAATACGTTTTTTGTATGCAAATACACAAATAAAATTAACCCTTTTAAACTTGCAAATTAAAAAAAAAAAAAATTCAGACTCAAAGAAAGCAATCGTCCATTTTTTTTTTTTTTTTGTAATCAATTACAGAGATACAGATGGGTTGCAGCTCCTAAACAACCATGACTATATAGGAAAGGATACTACTACCTTAAATGTTCAATCTAAACAATTTACATTTTCAGAGGTAAAAGTAAAATTAGAAAGAATCAGTCAGAAAAAATACCTAACCTTTGGCACCCAATCCTCTTGCTTTTGGGAGCCTAACAGCAACTAATGGGTTGACAATTCCTTGAGAATGTTTCCCCAAACCCCTGCCTTCAACGAACCCCATCTTTGCCATCATCTTCGATCCAAAACCTTTGGTATGCCTTTCAAAAGCTCCCAGGCTCTGAGGATTTGCATGCTTTTCTAACCTTTCCACAATTTGAGGTTTATTATTCTCCATGGAGTCACCACTAGTGCTGGGAATGTTGGCACCCAAACCAAGTGATTTAGGACGTTTTATCACTTCTATAGACTCTCGCATACCTTTACCATCCTTCCCCAATCCACCACCTTCCACATATCCCATCTTTGCCATAATCTTGGATCCAAAACCCTTAGTATGTAACTCAAAAGCTCCAACCTTACCAGAGCTAATTGTAACCTTATTTTCAGATTTTTCAGCCTCTTCAGAGTCCTTTGTCATAGTATGAACCGTTTCAGACATTATGCCACTTGATACAAATGACACAGGTTGATTAGAATATAAAGTCTTTCTCCCACCCCGTCTCCTTGATGTGCCGATGTTCTGGTTGTCTGGTAAGTTCCTTGATGACTTGGTTCTGTTTCTATCTGTATTTGCTGGTTTTGTTCTTGAACCTTCAGTAACAGCCAAATCGTCATCCTCATTTCCAGCTCCTATCAGCTGAAATTAAAAAATATGCCAATATGCTTAATCCAGCTGCATATATTCATTATCCAGCCAAAGATGAAAATCTCATTACGTAGTGCTACAGCAATATGATTAACAATTTGAAGTATGCTTGTAGATTAAAATTTCATACCTTTTCTAGCCGAAGTTTATCGCTTGCTGATGGCATGCTTGTGTGCTGAGTCCGTTCCACTGTCACAAATCTGAAGTACCAAGAACAGCTAGTTTGGCATAAACATTGCACGCAGGAATCATATTCCATATGTATGGCCCTCTTCTCATTCACACTCAGACTCAGGTAGACGAAAATAAATGTAAGTTCCCTACCATATCTGGTACTAACCTTTTCTTACCCGAGCCTTGGTAACCACTACGCAAACAGTAAATTGCTGCTAATCGTTTTACCTTACATCAGAAGGAAATTTGAAATCATTAGCAAATTTGTAGATGAGTCAAAGAAGAATCGTATACATTCCAAAGCAGCAAAACAGAAAGGTTCATTGATATGTTAGTGCAAAGATTAAAGCCTTACATTAATCATCCTTAACAATATACATTTCCAATCAAAATGTTTCAATTTTAACTAAATAAAAAAATTACTTCAATCTTTCAAATTTGTTGCAATTAATTACAATCTAAATGCAAAGTAGGAGGAATTAACGGAAAAAACAATATATATTTGACGACCCTGCATATTGACCCTAGGTTGGAACCAAGCCATGACCCCTCAATGAAACCTGTGGGTTTCATAAATGAAATTATGAAAATGAGGCTCCCCTTCCTTAAAATGGTGTGCAGTGCAGTAGCAGATGAGACAAAGTTGATGGTCTCCTTCCATATGAAGCTAACAGTGACTTAACCCTCTCTCTTCACATTAACTCATCCCATCGCCAAAAGCGATCTCTCTCTAAATCATTGAAGATGACCCTTTAGACAAGCCGGTATGCAAAAGCTACAATATCTGTCAGACTCCATGGCAATAAAGATTAACAGGTTGCTACATCATCTCCAACAGTCTTTATCTCCTCTCTTTACAAACAATTTCTCATGTCATCTATTCAAATCACACTGACAGATTGGATACGTATTTGGATATATTTATCCATGTATTGGCTTTCTTTTCATCTGCTACGGTGCACCCTGTAAAGAAGGGGAACCTCCTTTTCCTCATTCAAACCAAGAGTTTCACACATAGGAAAAGGGCCGTGGATTATGTGTGTGTGTGTGTGTGATTCCATTAATTCCGCACAATTTGCATGTAGAGAGTGTAATTGCAAAAAATCAGAAATACTGGAGTGATTCTGTCATAAAAGAGGAATTACAGTGAATCTGCAATAAGTAAAAAAGATTTGGAGTGAACATATATTAGGCCCAATTACCCTGATCCATGTTTTAGAATTACAACTTGATCCAAGCAAAATGCCACATACGCTAGAGAAAGTTCATTTAGAGTGTCTGAGACAAAGATTAAAGACTCAATAAGATGCTGAGCCAAGTTTAGAATTATATAGTTTCATCTGAATAAACTGCTAGCCTGCATATATGATTGAGAAGAAGATGAAACTTCTTGCCAGTTGCTTCAGACTAATGTCTCTCAGTCTCTCTAATTTACACTCTATGTCCAATGCTAACAGTTGCTTCGTAGCAAACTCAATCACTAAGTTGGCATCCAAAGGATTCAGAATAACAAGAACTTTCTTGTTATCACTAAGGAATACAAGAGGAATGGTCAGGCAAAGCAGAAAACAAAATCAAAAGCAAAGTGTAAAAGAAACAGAAAAAACGAGTTCCCTACCTGGGAACAATCTCGAGAATGCATAGGTTGAAAAGCAAACACGTCCACTTCATCCAAGACAATCTGCTCCAGTTTCTAAACACGAAAAAAAAAGGCAGGAAAGATGATATAATTGTTTTTTCACTCTTTCCACAAGTTTCTATGGGTCAAATCTACATATAAATAACTCAATAACCTGAATACTAGATGTTCGTAAGACAACATAAAGATGAGGTAAATATATTTATCACAAATGATAACTATGAAGCATCACATCACAGTTTCATGGTCATTTGGTGGAGATATCAACACTACATTAATGATAGAAAACAAGAAGTCAAAATTTACATATTATTCCAAATTTTTAATGCTCATAAATGCTGCAAGCATCCTTACACAACAGCATTAGAAATGCAGGAGATCAATTAGTCTATAAATGGTTCACTTTACCATGTTTATTTTCTGAAGATCAACTCCTCTTCGCAGCGCTCTTTGTGCTCTTCTCCGTGCAATCATCTCCTTACGGAGCTTCTTTTTCTCACCTGAATTGTAAGCATGTTAAAATATCTTACAGAACAATAATTGCGGGCGGATATTTACGTTCAAGTAAAAAGAAACAGATAAAAAAAGTAGAGTAAATTTTAATTGAGAAAAGAGAGCCACCCAACTACACATCATTATCACAAAAAAAAAAAAAAAAAGGGCAGAAGGAGATCATATAAGGAATGCCAGATAAATGCATGTTTCAAGGAACAAACATGATATTTCTAAGTACACAAGGAGACAAACAGAGACTAGATCTTTCCTGCAAACATGTTTTTAATATGACATCATGTTAGTGCAAAGAGTTTATCCCCAAAATTAAATTACAAAAATCATTCATAAAAAGGATTCACAAAAAAGAAAATAGCTGCAGTTGGATTATACATGAACATAAGCAAATTCACCTGGAAATTTTCTGAAATTTTTACTTTTTTGAGCCCCTGCAGGCCAAGACTGAGGCAACCGCGAAATATGTTTTTTCCTGGAAGAAGCAGTTCTTGGGTCTTTTATAAGCATAAGATCATCTAAAGCTGATGGCCAAGCATCTCCAACACCTACAATATTTTTATTTCTTGGACGCGATTTCTTCATACCATATTTCATTGATGCATCCTGAAGAGAAATCCCACCCAGCTTCTCTAAGGCATCATCAAAACAATCACCAGATGATGCACTGTCCTCGTCCGAGTCATCTATGTGGTTTTCAACCAAAAATTTGGCATCTAAAATATTGTCGCTTCCACCAATTCCCTCCAAGTAGTCCTCTGCAACTTCTTCATCAATGTCTGAACCACTGTCAGACAAATCCATAGAGACATCACTTTCAGAGAATTCACTTGGTTCTTGTAGTTCAGAAGATTCAGAAACTTCATCATATTTTACTTCTCCATCACTTTCCTCATCAGATATATCCTGGGTATATAATTTCATGCCTCCAATTGACAAAAATCCTGAATTTTTCTTTGGAGAAAACAACTCAGCCGGTCCTTCATCCATTTCTTCACCAATCATGTAATTAATAGTCTCAGCATCCCTCTCTTTGTCAGATAGCGAAGAATCAAAATACTTGCCTTCTTGTGTTTCTTCTTCCACTTGTTTTGAGGATGAACAAAAAGAAACTGGAGTTGTATGAGAATCATCATGGAACCCCAATCCACTATGTGAATGATCACCAAGCACAAAACTTGAATTGTAATCATATGTTAAATCTGCACTAGGGATCTTAGGTGGTGTTCCATCCAAATATGCAACTATTGGTGTCTCCCTAGACTCAACTAAGATGATGGGCCGTGATTGATCCAAATTATCATCTTGACTATTGCCTTCAATTGATAATTCTTCGAGCAATCCCTCCTGTAAAATGTCAGGGGGCGACAGGGGCAAAAGTCTTATCTCAAATGACATTCAACATTTTCTTCCAGACTAATCATCTAATAAAACAACCTAAAGTTTCTCCAGTCTTTTGGGAAAAATGTTAACTAACTTTTGATTTATCTGATAAGTGAATCTTCAGAAAGCACAACTAATATATCTCATCTCATGCCTGGTTGTGAACACCAAGCTCAACATCATAAGATAAATTTTCCAAACAAAAAGGGACAATGCCAATTAAGAAACATTAATGTGTTTCTACAAAACACGAACAAACAGAAATGTATTAAATTTTTTCTATGAATTTAAACAATTCATGGCATGAGACAGGCAACCAAAATATGACCTCAGATGGACACACTTCAAGCTTAAAATACTAATCGCTTGTCTTATCAAGTCTATTTTCATTCAGACAATCTACAACCGAAATTTAACTTCAGGAAATGAAAAACTAAATCTTGATTAGGAAAGGGCAACTGACAAATAGAAATACCTGAAACTCAAGGGAAGGATAATTATAACCAAAAGCATTCCCATTAGATTTGCGAGGTCCATTTGTAGAAGCAGAAACTGCTTTTGCTTTTGACCCAGACTTGGAATTCGAATTTGAGCTCCTTCCTACAAAGGAATACCAAGAAGATCCAAAACAAAGCATAGAAGAAAACCCATAGTAGAACACAAATATAGCAATCATCTATTTCCGCTTACCAAAATATGAATATATTGTTAAAGTTAAACTTTATCTAAGTTGAAAACTATCAATCCTTCGAAAATTTTTGCTTTATAAGGCCTCGAAATTGGTCAAATATGGATAAATTGTTCCATCTTGAAAATTTTTCTCATAAAACAAAGAGAAAGTAGAGACCTGGAAAGGAAGAACTGGTAGCCCAATCTGATAAAACACCACCCTCCACAAAGAGAGAGTTTCGGATTCGACCAGAAGCTCTGTTTGATCTCCGTCTGCTGTTACTGCCACTAGCGCCTTTGTTGCTCTTATTGTTGTTGGTGGGTCTCCGCTTACCTCCTCCGGCCATGGTGTCCGATTTGAGTTGCTTGCCGCGCGATGCGAGGGAGACGATGATATAATACTTGTTCTAGACGTCTGCCTCTTGCGTTTCCTGTCCTCAACTGATCTGGGCTGTTGATATGTTTGGTGGGGCCTAAATGAAAATTTCATTCTAAACTTTTAGTGAAAGTTATGATTTCCCTCTATTTTGAATTTTGTTGCAAAAACACTCTAAACTTTGGATGTAGTTTCAATTTCACCTCAAGTCAAAAAAATTTCCATATTTGAAATAAATTTATATGTTCGAGGACCATTTAATTAATTATACATATTGTCACCAATTTTTTAAGTTAAATTTTGACCGGTGGTGACACATTGGAGAAAGAATAACAAGAAGAGTTAGAGGCCAAATACGTCTTCTTGTTCATATTTTCTATCATCTTCAAGAAAATTTTAGACTACACTTTCTTCCTCGCCAAACAGATAAAATAATCATTTTTAATCTTTAAGAATAAAGAAATATTGAGAAAAACACTTTATTGGAACAACGAATAATAACACAACGTTTGATGTTGAAAATTGGAGAAGAATTTAGATTTAATACTTTAAATGGAAAGATAAAAAAGAGAAGTTGAATGTTGGATGAAAGGGTTGGGAAGAATCAACTAACCAGGTAAATATTCAAGGCGACAAAATCGAAAATAATAGCACTATCACAACATTCATTTTGTACTTTTTTGTGTGAACACCGTTTTTCAAAAGGATCGAAAAAGAATTGCAAGTCAAATTTTTTTAGAGTTGTCATTTAATTTATTTTTTAATAAAGTTAAATTAAGAAAAACCTAGATATGACTCCATTTTTAATTAATTAGTTCAATTAACAAGAAATTAAGTCAGTTAACCTAATAAGGATTCATATATCATATTTTACACTCAACTCCAGATATGAATGTAGGTCAAATGATTATTAAATCAAAAATTAAAAAGAAACCAAAACAAAGAGTTTTGAACTTTTCGACTTGCTATTTGGGTTAATATTCCAAATACGCCTACATATTTCATTTTTTATGGGAAATCAAGGTCGACATATTATGCATGAAAGTGTGTTGTGTATTTATTGTGTATCTTTGCGTTTTTTGGCGGCTTGAAAGATGTTGGACGTTTTTAGTCAAAATTTAATAATTATGACTACTTAGCAGCAAAAATATTGAAGGTGGACACTTAGTGTTAAAAATAAGTATAGATGAAGAATTGAAATTCAGTTTACAAGTATATCAAATTTAACTGTCAGCTGCTTCAGAATTTCAAATTGACGATTTCTTGAAATCCTCCAAAAGAGCTTAGAAAATTGCATAAAACCTTGGAACTTGCTATTTTGTTTGATAATAATGATTGCTTAATCATTCTTCCCTGAAAATGGTGAAAAAATGTCTTTTTATACCACTGACTATCAAATGGAAGATAACCTTTTAGCGACCTAAGGATTTCAGCATCTACTACGGTCTACCGCTCTACCAATTAATAAAGCAAAACAGCTACTTCTTGCATAGAAATCTAATAGGAGCTAATGTCATGCCCGACAGCAAAATTATAAATAGACATCATTATAATTAGTCCTGTTTCTTTTCTCCACCAGTTATCCTTCAAAATAATATGTGAAGAATCTAAACATGATTTGAATATTGCATGGTTTTTCTTCCCCTTTTCCTGGAATTAGTTTGCACGTTATTGGTTTATATTTGGGATAGAACTAGAAGAAAGGTAATTTTAGCATTCTCTAATTAGATTCATTAGTTATAATTCTCACCATGTAACTAGAACAAATGGTCGTTATAGTATATTTTGAATTTCTGCACTTATAGTAATACAACAAAGTCCATAGTAGAATTAAAAAAGTCCATTATTATAATTCATAACTAAATTTGAATGAAGAAAAATAGGTTTGCATCATGAAATTTAGCATCAGTAATAAAATAGACAATAGGGTATTGCGTATCTTTGAAATAATGTGTAAAATTTTGAGGAAAACATTGAACACATTGAGAATATAAATCACTTGTGTATTTATTAGTAGTAGTACTTTAGCTTTAAGATCAACTTCTTCAATCTACAGTACACTAATGTAAAGATGTGATGTTGTTTGGATTCTGATTAAAATAGACTTGAAAATAGTCATTGCTAAAAAATATATATCATTGAAGATTTTTTAAACTTTCTTTCGTACCAAACTCAATTAATGGAACTAAACTAAATTAGTATAGTTTTTTAGATTTTACTTGTTAGCTTATCCAAATAATGATCACTTAGGCAATTTGGGCCATCATTCAAATCAGCATAACGTCTTTGAAATGTCTTCTATGACATAGAAGTGCCTTATAATGTATGCAAGGATTTTTTTTTTTTTAAGTATCGGTGGGGTATTTGAATTCTTATTTATCGGCCGGTTATAGTACCTTATAATATATAGATAAACTTTTGATTTGAAGTTTTGTAATTAAATTCTAATATCATTATTGAAAATGAAATAATGCTGAGGTACTCATTTATCTTGTTTGTATATCTAATTTATATTCACAACTGAAGATATTTTACATCTTATTTTTCTCTTGTTTTTCCTATTTGATTGTAGTAAACATTTTAGACTATTTTTGTTGTGATGTAACATGTAGTATACTTTGACCGTCGAACCAAACTGATAGAAACTAGAGAAGTTCTCACGGAGAAATGAACTAGCGTCCTATTGCTCTCCAAACAGCGACCTCTAGCTATAAGAGGAGTGCTCATTCCGCCTGAACTCGTGAACTAGACTGATTAGCTTGTGCTTCATTAAAATATATACTATTTTAGTCACAAAAAGTATAATATATGCTTTTTTACTCTTCACTCTTTTATTTACTATACTTGTTATTTATTATGACAATTCTACTTGAATGCTCAAAGGCCTGTTAATATAATTTGTTAGCAACCTTTAGTAAGTACATAAGGATAAAGAAGGTACACTAACGTTATAGTATGCCATTTCATTTTCTAAAATAGTGCGGCCTCAAATATGCTTTATTTTTCTCAACAAAGATAAATACATGCTACCCTTGGGTTCGACTCTATAGCCATACTAAATATCGATGTGTTGTCCCCCTAGAAGGACCTACTGCATTTTAGTTTTAGACCTGTAGGGACTCGAGCCTCCGACCATCTTAGACATCAATATGTTGTCCCCCAAAAGGACCGCTGCAATTCGGTTCTAAAATGATAAGGGAAGGGACCCTCAACCTTTTAACATACAACGCCCATGCTCCAAGCTACAGGACTTTCTTTGATACCGATGATAGACCGATTGAAAGGCCATTTACCTTCACTTCTTGATTTCGCTTGGCCGAAGCCCAAGACCCTTGACTGGTAAGTTCCACGCTGGCCAAGGGGGATAATATCTATATCTCGTATATGCAACCTGCTCCTTATACGCTTAGGCCATACAAGTTCAATGTCTCACATGCGTAACCTACTCTTGTGTGCTTAGGCTATATAATATCAACGTCTCGTGTGAGTGACATGTTTCTCATACGCTTTGGTCATACAAGTTTAACGTCTCATATGCGTGACCTGCTCCCATGTGCTTGGGCTATATATTCAACACGTCGTATGGGCGACTTGCTCCTTATACACTTGAGCCATACAAGCTCAATGCCTTACATGCGTGACCTACTCCCATGTGCTTGCGCCATACATTCAACGCTTCGTATAAATGACATGCTTCTCATACGTTTAGGTCATACAAGTTCAATGCGTTGCATGCACGACCTACTCTCATGTGCTTAGGCCATATAATATCAATTCCTCATATGAGCGATGTACTCCTCATGTGTTTGGGCCATACAAGTTCAAAGCCTCACATGAGTGATCTGCTACCATGTGCTTGGTCCATAGATTTAACGTCTTATATAAGCGAATAATCTCCACATATGCTTGGGCTACAAAGATCAACGTCTGGTATGGGCAATCTGCTCCTCAAGTGCTTGGGCCACAAAGTTTGTCTTACAGAGAAAGGTATGCTTCATGATACTTGCTAAAGTCGACTCATTAACTACTTTATGTTCTTTATTTGAGCTACTTCATTATTGTTGTTCACTTTTGATATTACTTACTCTCTACATCTTATTAGCTGTAACAACCTAACTTATACTCTTATGTCATAAAACATGCCATTTTTTAACATAACATAACTTATAACTCTTATTCAAATCATATATTATCATATTCAAAACATATCCAAATCATTTACTTTAAAATATTGCGCGTTTTCGACATTTTTCGGTTGCGCGAGCCAAAAACTCTAATTGGCTCCGTTTATGTCTTTCGACGATAAACAAACGTAAAACATCTCTAATTCATATATTGTCATTTCCAAATCATTTAATTCATGTTCATGTCATATATCATATCCAACTATAATGCATTTAATCAAAAATGCACAAAATGCATGTAATGATGTCAAAATGACCTAGGACTTAGGTCGGGGGTGTCACATATTAAATACAACATCATATTATCATTTACCATTATGAACAAATCTCATGGCAGATTAGAGAAAAACAAGAGCAAAGACTAAAGGCCAAGCAGTCTAGGTTATAAACCCCCTAACCAGCAACCATCTTCATTCAAAACAGAGACTTTAAACTGATCTATCAAAACAACATCTCTCACATTTCTAACCCTAAGAAATAATGGCAAAAAAGCAAATAAAGCAATAAACTAATTGACTATGATACTCTAGAAACCCAAACATGCATGATATTTCATCAAACATCCAACTTGAATCAAAGGCAAAGAATAAGAAATAAAACATTCAACATAATCAATATTCATGGCAAGATCAAAAGAAATCAGTCACACATTCATGTTCATCACACAGAATACCCAACAGAAAGCTCTTAGATAAAATATCAAAACAGAATCAAAAGTAGGCCAACAATAGAGGTTAGAAACCTCAATAGAAGAATCAGAACAATACCATTATTCTGGTTCCCAGACTAAACCATTCATTTTAAATAAAGAAAAATTGACATTGAAGAGAAGATTTAAAAGTACCTCAGATAGCTCCAAATTGCTACATAGAAAGATTCCAGAGACTATACAAGCTTCTAAGCTCAGTTTTTGGAGAAAGGAAAAACCAAAACAGAAATGAAAATCTAAACACCATTTGATTCTTGAGTTCAAATAGATTTTGAACTAAGAACCAAAACTGTTTTTAAACAGAAATCAAAATTACAATTTTGGTATTTCTCTCACAATTTTCTCACAGTTTCTTCCTTTGAATCATTCCAGAAAGCTTCCTCCAGAACTACCTCTCGACCCAGACTCTCCCTTTCCTCCAACGTCCAGTGTGACACCCCAAAACCCTAGCCTACGTCGTTCCGACGTCATAACATGCATTACGTGCATTTTCATTCAAATGCATAATTAGTTGATTTGATAATTAAGTTAAATATGGATTATATGATTTGAATATGATAATGCATAAAATGAATATGAATAATTAAGCTATGTTATAGGCTCGTTTGCTGTCGAAAGACACAAACGGAGCAAATTAGGGTTTTTTGGCTCGCGCAACCAAAAAATGTCGGGAACGCGTAAAATATGAACCAAATGATTTTGATATTTTATATATGTTTATTAATATGATTTTAAGAGTTTTGGAACCCTAATTTTACGATGACGTCATACGTTTTCGGTTCCGTGAAAATCGTCGAGGTTTCAGAGTCGGATTAGGGCACCGACTGAACCGCGAATAATTTTCGGATTCTGATTTTTACGAAACTTCAGAAACGTGTTATACGTATTATTTTGACACCAAAAAATTTTTTTTAAAGAGGTGCTGGCAGATTATTTGGGCTGAAATTAAGATTGAAAGAAGATAGTGGAAGGAAATTAGAAAACTTAAGAGTTAAGTTTAAGGAAAGAAGAAAATTTGGTGTTTGTGCAAAAGTAACAAGCAACTGCTGGAAAGTATGGTTTGGGAACTGAAATAGGATGTATCCAGAGTGTTGTGGTGGCTGGAATACAAAGAAGAGGTGAGAGAAAACGTACCAAAAGAGAAAGAGAAGAAGAAAGAAAGAGAGAGAAAGAAGGAAAAAGAAAGAGAAAAGAAGAAAGGAAGGGTGAACCAGTGTTTTATTACCTTCAAATTGTCCATAAAGGTTGTGGGAATAGTTTAGAAGTGTTAGGGAGTGAAGGGAATAGCTGGAAAACGAAGGAGAGAGAGAGAAAGAATAGAAATCTGGGTTAAAATTCTGGTTTTTCAGGCAGTCCAAGGTACCTACTTTGTAAGCTTGTAACTTCCAACTGAGAGTGCATGGGGGAATTTGGCTTTGATGGTTCGATAGAGTGTGTGTAAAGGAAGAGTTTGGTGATCTTAGTTCGCCAGAAAGCTACCAGAGGTGGCCGGACGAGCTGTTGGAAGTTGGGAGAAAAACGGGCAAAATCTGGAATTTGAGGAAAACAGTGTTGAGGTGCTAACTTTGAGAGAGTATATCTAAGGATCTAGAGAGTTTTTGGGAATTTCGGCCCGATGGTTACATAGAGGGGCTGTAGAGGAAGAGAATGGTAGTCGTAGCTTTCCGGAAAGCCACCGGAGGAAGACATACAGTCATCAGGAAGTTGGCTGTAGAGTTAGGTTTTCGGGCAGAAACAGAAGCAGGAGAAAGGAAGAAGAAGATCAAAACGACAGCAGGGGCTGCGTTTTGATCAAAAGGAACGCGGCCAAAATGACATCACTTACTGCGTTTTGATCCAAATAACACGCCCAACACCTGTATTTGGTAAAAATTGCATTTTACCCCCTAAAGTTTATGTTTGCTTATATTTTTTACCTAGAAACTTTTATATATCATATTTTGACCCTACCAATCTAATTTCGATGTCCTGAATCCGTTTTTGACGTCAGAAATTAATTTTGGGATCATTTTGAGTCCGAAAATCAAAGATTAAATAGTTTTTTAGAGATATAAATTATGATTTTGGTTTCAATAATTATAATTATTATATGATAAATAGATTTTAATAATTATTTTTAATATGCTATAAAATGGTTTTAAGTAGGAAAGTTTCACGGATTGAGTTAAAATTCATAGAAAATTATATGAATTAAATTTAAAACTCAATTATTTGAGAGAATTAAATATTTAATCATGCATCATAGCATATATGGATTTCTGATTTGATTAATTGAACATCATTGCTATATTATGTATTATAGGAGCTTCGAGTTCTCGAGCGGAACAGGGTAAGCAACCCGATGGCCACCCGAGTTAGCAGTGAGGTAAGTGCTTAACCCACTTACTTATATGTTTGATTTTGACTTTGTGAGTTTTCCAAATATGCTATATTGAACTTGTGACGCCCCCGACCTAAGTCCTATGTCATTTTGACGTCATTACATGCATTTTGTGCATTTTTTATTAAAATGCATTATAGTTTGATATGATATATGATATGAAAATTAAGTAAATGAGTTGGATATGTTTTGAATATGATGATATATGATTTGAATGAGAATTTCAAGTTATGCTATGTGACATTCTAACCCTAAACCCTACGTCGTTCCGACGTCATTTCATGCATTTTACGCATTTTCATTCAAAATGCATCATGATTTAATATGATCAATAAGTTGATTATGGGTTATATGACTTATAATTGATGATTAATGTTTTAAATAAGATATACAAGTTGAGTTATAGGCTCGTTTGCCGTCGAAAGGCACAAACAGAGCTAATTAGGGTTTTCGAACCTGCGTGATCGGAAAATGCCGAAATCACGTAAAATGTAGCGTCCTCTCTTATACCTTACGTTATAAAACATGTCATATTTTTTTTTTTTTATAAACTTATCTCACCATTTTAATTATCATGTTAAATTATATCATCACATAATAACTTAACATACATTTTTCAGATATCAAACATAACCAAATATTAAACATACAAAATTACTATTATTTATTTACATGTCATTTAATCATATTATCCCAAACTTAATAAACATATATATATATACATGCCAAACTATAAAGGTAATGC
>CANUEY010222201.1:0-18780 GCA_948099555.1 Croton setiger
AAATAAATAATAGTAAATTTTGTATGTTTAATATTTGATTTATGTTTGATATTTGGAATATGTATGTTATATGTTGGGTTATAATGTTGTGGTATAGTTTAACATGATAATTAAAATGGTAATACAAGTTTACAAAAAAAATATATGACATGTTTTATAACGTAAGGTATAAGAGAGAACGTTACACTTGAGATATGTAGATTAAGCAGAAACTGAGTCAATCATGGAATCCGTACATAGTGGGGAATCCAGTCCACACATGCATGGGATGACCTTAGCTCGGAAAGTCACGAATTTAGGTTACTACTGGTTGACCATGAACGCAGATTGTGTAAAACACGCACAACGGTGTCATGAATGTAAGGTATTTTTCAAGCTACAAAGGCAACCACTGGTTACTTTGAATCTTGTTAACGCTTGATTTTTGACCCCAAAATCTAAAAAGAAAAATATTCAAAAATGAAAAAATATTTATTTTAGTTTTAGTTTTGATTTCATCTCTTTTGATTTGTTAAGAACAGAAATTAAATCAATGGAACATTTTGTTTAAATTTTAGGGTATTTGAAATATTTGATTATATGCTGCTTCTGTGGAAATTGTGGATTCACTGATTTGATTCTGTTATAGTGATAATTGACTTAAGTGTTGATATATTGGAGGTCCTTCTATTTGTTTTGATTTTGCTGATTATCCTAAGTGCATGGGAATATAAATGGGAATAATGTTGATTATTGAATTCTGTTGCTAGCCTGGTAATCTTGAAATTAGGAGTTGATTTACAGTAACAAACTTCTGTTCTTCTTTTGTTATTAATCTGTTTCCCAATCTTTGGAATCTATTCCATGTTTGCCTTAAGTATGTTCCAGGGGAATAGGTATAGATTTTTTTTTCTTTTTTTGGATTGATTCATCTCATTAGGCTTAGTTTCTATGGGATTTAGCTACTGCTTATCTATTACAAGTAGTTTGTATTTCTGTATTCAGTTGTCATCCATTTGTGCATTGTTGAAAATTTTAATGTTGCTGCCTTTATCTCTGCCATTAGTTTGGACAATGAATGTGCAAATTGTTTAGGGCTACCTGTTTTGTTCACAGCATGGTCCATGTTCATTGAATGATTTTTGTTTCTTTCTCAGCTCATTCATCCCATTTAAATTTTCTGAAGCATTGCATTGGCTGCTGTACTGAGTTAAATTTGCTTGCTGTTTCTATCCATGTTAATCTGAAACACAAGTTGTAGAGCAGAGTATTAATTGATTGGTTATCCAGCTGCATTAGATTAATAAAAGGCTACTTTGGGAATTTTTATGTGTGAGTGACCCTTTTGAAATTTGTCAAATTATGTGAATGATTCTGCTTGTATTGTGTAATTAGGCAAAATATTGAAAATGAGCATTAAAAGTGCTAAAAATGAATTAGGGGGCAGTTTGGTAATTTCACAAAAAGTAAGGACCAAAATGTAATTTTACATAATTTGTCTCTAAATGTTGTTAATTGCACGCTTTGTGGATTGATTGACCTAATTGACAATGTTTTAGAATGATTCGGATGATTTTTCTATTTCGGGGCAGTTTTGTAATTTTACAAAAGTTGGAGGGCTAAAATGTAATTTTTCCATACTTGCTTCTAAATGTTGATTTTTGAATGTTTGGATGATTAATTGCTTATTTGGCACATTTTATGTTTTGAATGAATGATTTTCATTTTTAGGGACCTAAATGTAATTTTTCAAAAGTTTGAGGACCATTTTGTAATTTTCCCTTTAATTTTGTTTTAGTTAATTTTTGGATATTGGGTTTAATTTGGGATAATTTGGATAGAATGAAATTTTTTTAGGACTAGTTTGTAATTATTTTCTCATAATAGGAGAAAGAATAATTAGTTTTTAGGGTTTGTTTGTTTAATTTCCGCGTTTAATTTCCGCACTTTCATTGTTTTCAATGTTTGTATTTAATTTTTGCAAATGACCGATTATCGCCATTTTAGGAACATTGCTAGCTTAATCATAACAACTACTTTTTTATTTAAAACTTAAATTTTGGAAAGCAAAACAAACCAGAGGCCGGTTTTTACCAGGCGACGGTTTAATTAAAATTTAAACCGTTGTACCCAACCCCCTTACCTGAATCTCTGTAAAAATTGACCAGTGCCTTTAAAATAAAAACGGAGTCATTTTTGAAAATTAAAATTTGGTTTTTCCCGAACATCGGGTGGCGACTTTTTTAAAATATTTTTAAGACCGACTAGTTTCGGCAACTCCCAAAACTAAAAATGTTTTGTCAACAAATCCTATCTCTTCAACATGGCCCTTTGCTACTTGTGGAATTGATGTGATTGGAAAAATTCACCCAAGAGCCTCGAATGGCCACCAGTTCAATTTAGTAGCCGTGGATTACCTCACAAAATGAGTCGAAGCAGCCTCTTACTCAGTCTTGAACGCCAAGAAGGCAGCACACTTCATTCGTACTAACATCTTATGTCGGAATGGAACACCTTTTGAAATCATCACTAACAATGGAACCCACTTCCAGAAGGAATTTGCAAGCTTGTTAAAGGATGGGAAAATCCAGCATCACAAGTCTTCTCCTTACAGACCTCAGACAAACGGGGCTGTAAAAGCTGCAAATAAGCCCATCAAAGTCATCCTTCAGAAAATGGTTCAAAACCACAAAAGCTGGCACGAATAGTTACCTTATGCCTTATGGGGTTACAGAACTGCCATCCGAACACCAACTGGGCACCACCGTATTCCTTGGTATATGGAATGGAAGCAGTACTCCCCATTGAACTCGAACTTCATTCAGCCAGAATCATCCAAGAAAGCCAGATCAGTGAGGCCGATTGGATTTGCAATTATCATCATCAACTCCTAGGTTTGGATGAAAGAAGACTATAAGCTCTGCATCAGATTCAGAGTTATCAAAGGCAAATGGCTAGAAATTTCAACAAAAAATTTAAAGACCGAAAGTTAGAAGAAGTCTGTTTAGTCCTTAAAGAAATCAGAGCACCAGTCATAGATCCCCGTGGAAAGTTCTGCCCTCATTGGGCAGTACCTTATCTTCTAAAGAAAATTCTCTCCGGCGGAGCAGTCATCCTAGCAATCTAGATGGTTTGGAGTTCATAAACCCATGCAATTTAGATCAACTAAAAAGATATTATGTATAAATCACATGCATTGTAACAGAATACGTGAACCTGATTCTCCTTTGTTGTAAAGAAAAGAAAAAAATATTGTATTATGGAGATACGTAGGCGTCTCCTTCGGTCTCGATTCAAAATTAATAAAATTCCAATTTTTCATCTCATTCTCTTTGCCAAATTTAAGAAAAAAAAAAGAAAAGGCTCGCTAAGTCGAAAACTCGAAAGGGCGGCTTAGGCAAAAATTAAAGCAAATAAAAGAAAAAAAAAAGAGAAGAAAATAAAAGCCCGCTAAGTTGAAAACCCGAAGGACGACTTAGACAAAAATGGGCAGCTCGCTAAGTTGAAAACCTGAAAAGGCGACTTAGGCTAAAGTTAGAGCTAAAAAAAACCCCAAATTGTACTTGGGAAGAAAAGTCCTTAACTCCAAAATTATAAAATTCCAAAATTCGGATCAAACCCGAGAGTCAAAAAATCCAAAACAAAAATTCATCTCCTAGAAAGTCAAAATTCAAAAACAAAATTCAAAAGCCAAAATTGACAAAATCGAGTCAACCTAGAACCCCAAGCTCCCTACTCCTTGCTAGGGTCAACGTCCTTCGCGTCTTCCTTAGATTCTATGACTTCTTTTAACTCCATTACCTTAGGAGTCAACTTGATCTCTTCAGCAAAATCCTCGTCATCACCAGTAAAAGTCTTTGTCCACCCTTCTAGTTTGCTTAACAGAATGTTCCTCCTCGGTCCTTCAATTGGCCATACATGAGCAATGAACCAAGCACGGTAGAGAAGTCTGAACTTTGGAAGGATCAGGAAGAGGCTTCACCATACGATGATCCCTTACCCAGACTTTAAGAACGGCACGCAAAAATTTCCAACTAATAGGAGAGTCATAAGCGTGACCATCCAGAATAGGGACAACTTGGTCAATGCCCATCTGTCACAAAACGCAAGAAGTGTTATACCACGAACAATGGGTAAGGCCAGGAAGGAAAACCTGGGTATGACCTGAGCTAGCTTGGATGAAATGTGTAGTACGGTACCAAGGTATGTACCACTGCACCTCATTAGGACCCAGTTCCAACAACCAAGAGGTCCAGGCATTAACCGAGGGTTGGGTAACCAAAATCCTTCTCATTCGATATTGAGATACACTATAAGGAGTGACAGAAGGAACTGCGACCACTAGTAGATGATCCTTAAGCCAAATCTGAAGAATGACTAGAGAAACAGTCCAACCTTCAAAACCCAAGGCTGCCCTATCCAAGCTCCTTAGGGTTTCAACCAAAATAATACCACCAATGCAATTTATCCCTTCCATTTGTTGAACCAAGGGGCAAAATCGAAGGTCTCCAAATCCTGGCTCATTGCTAAACAAAAACCAGTCAAAAAGCAGAACACAAAGGCACGCATCCTAAGCCTCATTTGTTCTAGATTCTCAAGATTAGCTTCCAGAAATTCATCAATCAAAAATGGCAGAATCACTTTCTGACTATCCACAATCATTCTTCGAGAATGTGCCCTTGAAAAAAGAAAAGGGATTCAAAAGAGCCTAAATAACCTACTCTAATGTCAAGTTTAACTAGAGGACCATTCGGATCGCACCCAATAATAGCACAAAATTCCTCACAGAGGGGACATATCTCTTCCATCATGGCACCAAACCTGAAAACGTGTGCATTAGAATCCTAAAACCTAATGCAAGCGCGGAGAAAATTCCAATCTATTACTATCCCCCTTAGGGTAGTAATAGCGGACACACCATATTGTTGTAGACTCTTTGTCCAATTGTGCATAACATGGTTGAATCTTGGATTCATTCTCTCCGAAAAATAGGGATTTTCGAGCCTGAAATTGGCCTTTCTCGCACACAAATCGAGCTGGTGTTGAGAAACAATAAAGAAAACCCTATTTATATAAAAACAGAGGTCGAGGGCACTCCCGGCCGCCCTCCGCGGCGCTCTTGGCCGCCTTCTACGGCGCCCTAGGCCGCCCTGAGGAGGCAGCCTAGGCCGCCCTCCAAGGGCAGCCCTGGCCGCCCTCTAAGGCAGCCCAAGCCGCCCTCAAGGGCGCCCCCGACCGCCCTCAGCACGGATTCTTGCTTCCAAAACAGCAAAATCCCATCCCAATTAGGTTGATTCCCTTCCTAATTCGTGGATCCTTTCCTACTTTCATAAGATTTCTTCCTATTCCACAAAATTTTTTCCAAAATTGAAGTTTTCATTCAAAATTAGTCCATAATTTGAATCATTTTCAAGATTAAACCATGAAATTAACAACAAAGAACAATTCCTTGAAAATCTCAAGTTTTATTAATAAATGAATTTCATTACATCGGTTTTTATTTTCCTATTTTGCTACTAGCATTACAAGGAGAATTAAAAATCAAAGTTTATAATATTGGTCTCTAGGGATGCTTCAAGTTTTAGGAGTCCTCTCAAAACCCTTACCGTGAGATTAACCAGCACCAATGAAAAGGTGTGGTTACAATCACAGCATTTTCCCCAGCCTATATGCTCCCGCAGAATCCGTACTCCTTCCGGAGAACGATGGATTCCGTGAAGGCCGGCTTTTTCCTACGCCTCCGTACCCGAGGGATTATCTTCCAAATGTGATTCCCGGATCGAAGGTTGGAAAAGTCCAATAAAAGCATTTCCTCCATAACTTCTTCATGAGAATTTTCAAAAGAAAAACTTGAGAGAACTTGAGAGAAATTTCAAGAGAGCAAAATGAGTGGTGAGTGGAATGTGAAGAGAAAGGTCACCTCCCCTCCCCTATTTATAGGCAAAATCCCAAAACACAGGTCTTCCCCGCACGGCCAAACTCTGACCTCAAAATTCACGATTCAGAATACCACTGAGCTCCATAAATCATATTTATGTCGCCCAGTGGGGGGCAACTGTGAATACTCAAATTTTGAGGCCCGGAAAATGACTTTCCGCAGATCGCAAACAGTCGCGCCGGACCGGACATTTTCGTAAAACAGCATCAGAAGTTTGCCTTCATGGTCCTTGAAATGTCCGAGATTTTACGAGGGTCATAGAAATGCCCTCAGAATAGCCATCGGAGTCTCGGAACGTCCCGAAAAGGCTCCAGACGAAAAACTCGCGAGTTGCGGAGGAAAGGCAGCCATGGCCGCCTAAGGAAGGCGCCCCTGGCCGCCCTCCAAGGCAGCCTAGGCCGCCCTCTTGAGGCAGCCTGACCGCCCTCTGGAGGCAGCCCAGGGCGCCCCCCGCCCTCGACAGCAGCCTGGGCCGCCCTCTGTTGACTTTTTAGCCGAGTTTCACCTATAAATACCCCCCAAAACCTTCATTTTCTTCACACCTTGAGCTGTGTTGACAGCCGCTCTTTTCTCCCTTCTTGCCTACGATGATTCTTCATCTCAAAGGCAATTCTTTACTACTTTTTGCATTGCATCTCTTTGATAACTTGCATTGCATACATAATCATATACATAAAATAAGTCCAAATCAAGCTGAAGCTAAGGAGCGGACGTCAACTGCCATAGGTATACTCCGAAACTCTTTCTATTTGATTTAATTCTCTCGCATTGCATCCTGCATCATGCATACATGGCATTTGCATCTCATACATACACGTTTTAGCAAAATATGCCAACATAATCACACATTTTGGCCGCCACGCCACCAAAATTAAACTTTTCGGCCACAGCGCCGCTAAATCACTTTTTGGCTAACAATGACTAAAACAAACACATTTTTTGCCGCTGCGCCACACTAAAAATCACATTTTGGCTCAAGGCCTAACAAACCTCTTTTTCCCCAGTGGAAACACACAAAAAGATACTTTCGGCCAAAAGGCCTAAAAACCAATATTCCCCAACGGAAATCCAATCAAAACACATTTTTGACCACGAAAGTCATAAAACTCCTTTTTTTCGGTCACTAGACCAACAAATCACATTTTTTTCCACGGAAGTCATAAAATCCCTTTTTTGGCCACTAGGCCTGAATTTCACACTTTTCGACCACGGACGTCGATAAACTCCATTTTCTACCACGGACGTCGATAAACTCCTACTCGACCACAAGGCCTACATTTCGACTACGGACGTCGATAAACTCCTATTCGGCCACTAGGCCTACATTTCGACCACGGATATCGATAAACTCCCCTTTTTGGCCCCTAGGCCTAAATTCACCTTTCACACAGTCATAGCATGCATACATGCATACACCCCCTCCATCGCCTTTAAATAGGAAAGTTCGAACTACATTGACCTTGATCTCTCATTCAAAAGAGAGTATGTAGGCATATTCGAGATATAACCTCGAATAGCAGGTCTCCCCACTCCCGATCGTTTCGTCCAAATCTTTCATTCCTGCATAACATTCATTAGGAGAAAAAACTCAATTGATATGAATGCATGACATAACCTCCAAATCCACCTCGAGTTCGAAGACTAGTGCATTTCATTCATTGGGGCGATTAACCTAGAAATAGGTTAATCGCAAAACGGAGTAACTAAAGGGTTCTTTCTTAATTTTTCCCCTTTAACAAAATAAATTAAGTGGCGACTCTATATATATACACACACATTTCACCCCAAGTGAACATCCCCGGCCAACCGACTTCCCTCGCGGATCAGCCCGGCGGCTTGGAGGGGCGTACCGGCTCCGGTAAGGGTTCACACATACATGACATTTTGCATATCATGCATACACATTTTTGGCGATATATGCCGTTATAATCACTTATTTTGGCAGCCGCGCCACCAAAATCAAACCTTTCGGCCATAGCGCCGCTAAAATCACTTTCTGGCTACAACGCCTAAATAAACACATTTTTTGCTACTGCGCCATACAAAAAATCACTTTTTGGCCTTAAGGCCTAACCAATCACTCTCCCCCAGCGGAAATACACAAAATCACATTTTGACCACAGAAGTCATAAAACTCCTTTTTCGGTCACTAGACCAATAAAATCACATTTTGACTGCAGAAGTCATAAAACTCCTTTTTCAATCAAATCACATTTTTACCACGGAAGTCATAAAACTCCTTTTTCGGTCACTAGACCAATCAAATTACATTTTTTTACCACGGAAGTCATCAAACTCCTTTTTCGCCCACTAGGCCTAAATTTCACACTTTTCGACCACAAACGTCGATAAACTCCATTTTCGACCACGGAAGTCGATAAACTCCTTTTTTGGCCCCTAGGGCTAAATTCACATTTCACACACTCATAGCATGCATACATGCATACACCCCCTTCATCGCCTTTAAATAGGCAAGTTCGAACTACATTGACTTTGATCTCTCATTCAAAAGAGAGTATGTAGGCATATTCGAGATATAACCTTGAATAGCAGGTCTCCCCACTCCCGATCATTTCGTCCAAATCATCATTCCTGCATAACATTCATTTAGGAGAAAGAATTATTTGATATGAATGCATAACATAACCTCCGAATCCACCTCGGGTTCGAAGACTAATGCATTTCATTCATTGGGGCGATTAACCTAGAAATAGGTAAATCGCAAAACGGAGTCACTAAGGGTTTCTTTCATAATTTGTCCCCTTCAACAAAATAAAGTAAGTGGCGACTCTACATATACATTTTTCACCCCGAGTGAACATCCCCGGCCAACTGACTTCCCTCGCGGATCGGCCCAGCTGCTCGGAAGGGCAACCGACTCCAGTAAGGGTTCACATCTACATATACTTTAACTTCTTTATGGATCATGTCATGGAAAATAGTGGTAGCCATTCTCTGCTAGGTTGCCCCGGCGTTCTTTAACCCAAAAGGCATGACCCTATAACAGTAGGTACGCTATTCCGTGATAAAGGTTGTCTTTTCTTTGTCCAGATGATACATCATTATCTGGTTGTACCCTATAGCAAGATCAGTCAAAGAGACTGTCTCATGTCCGGCCATTCGGTCAACTAGTAAGTCAATATGGGGTAGAGGAAAATCATCCTTAGGACAAGCTTTGTTTAAGTCCCGGTAATCCACACACATCCTTACTTTACCATCCTTCTTTGGAACTAACATTGTATTGGCTAACTAAGTAGTTTGAGCGACGGGCTCTATAAACTTGTTTTCTAACTGCTTGGTTACTTCCAACTTAATTTTCAAAGACCATTCTGGTTTCATTCTTCTCAACTTTTGTTTAACTGGCTTTGCCCCCAGAAAAGTTGGAATCTTATGCACTGCAATGGCTGGATCTAACCCCGTGACGTCGTTCAGCTTCCACATGAAACAGTTGGCAAACTTCTTGAGGCACCCAACAATTTGATCTTTATATGTACAATCACATGTATGTTCATTTTCTTTGCCAATTGTTATTTGTTCTTTTATTTCTATTTTTTCTTTATTATTTTTGCCAAAATGTACTTGGGAAGATTGACAAACGAGGTAATCAAAATTTGGAGTATTATCATTGAAAGAGACGAAATTATCCTCAAAAGTTACATCAGACTCGAGACTTGACCTAGGGGAGTTTGGATCAGACTTAAGGAAATTTGACTCGAGTTGTACATAGGTAAACTCAGGACTTGGGTTGATACTGGGTTGGACGACAGACTGTTCCTTCTCAGTATACCAATTGGCCAGAGGTTCTTGAGCTGACTTGATCAAATGGATTGGATTCGGTAGTTCTCCAGAGTTCATGATCATTGCAACTTCATTAAAGAGACTAGGTTGCATATAGTCATCCATGTGTTGGATGAAAGGATCTTCAGATTCTTTAGCAAACACATCAGCAAAGAGTTCTATTCTCGGTAGCTTCTTTTGGGCCTTAGGGCAGTAAAAGGGTTCTTGGAAACCACAATAAGAAATTGTTGTTCTTGGTTTGACAAAATAACTATTGACGGCCCGATTTTACAAACCCGTCAACGGGTCGGCCCTCGCCCGGCTCATTTCGGGAAGCCGGGAAAGGTTACAAAAATTTCGGTTTTGGAAAACAGGCGATAAACGCATTTTTGGGCTTCGGTGCCAAACTAGTCGGTCTTAAAAATATTTTGAGTCGCCACCCACTTCGGGAACCGGTTTTTAGAAAAAACAAAAAAGTTTAACTCCGTTTTTATTTTAGATAAGGCAAAATCCGAACCAAAGATATGAAGTAAGAGGGTAGGGTACGTTAGCCGAAATTTCATTTCGACTAACGCCCGGATTAACCGGCCTCTGAAACCAATTTTAGTTTTCCGAAAAATTTTAAGTTAAGACAGTTATTTTGAAAAGCAACTAGCGATGTTCCTAAATTGGTGATTAAAATCATTTGTAAAAATCACATAACAGAAAGCGATAAAGTGCTGAAATTAAATTGCAAAAAATAAACAGCCCTTAGTTCTAATTATTCTTTCTCCGATTTCCGGAGAAAATAATTACAAAACGGTTCCTAAAATTACATATTATCCATATTAATCCCAAATTAAATCTCGGTGCCCAAAGTAAGCAATTAAAAGCGGTTCACGAAAAATTACAAATTAGTTCTCGGACTTTATGAAAATTACAAATAGGTCCCCGAGGGGAAAATTGCCATTTGGCACATAAAACATTTAAAGAACATAAAAACAACATGCAAAACACATAAACATATCATTTAAACAATTAAATGCAAAATATGGAAAATTGCATTTTAGTCCCCCATATTTTGCAAAATTACATTTTTGCCCCAAAAGTTATTTTCATTAAACAACTAAACCAAAAACAGTTTACAAAAGTGGAAAATTATAGTTTTGGCCCCCAAAGTTTGGGAAAATTACAATTTTACCCCCAAACTCATTTTCATTGCAAAATCAGCCAAGTTAACTAGAACATACAAAAGGAAACATTTGGAAGCAAATCATGTAAAGTTGTAGTTTGATCCCTTAATTACATGAAAATTACAAAATTACCTCCCCACATTTTGTAATATTACCATTTTGCCCCTAAACTTTCAATTCACTTCAAACATACAACCTACCCAACATCAACAGCTGAAGGGCAGGAGCAAACCAGCAGACCTTCCCAACCAGACCAAGGCAACAATGGTGCAGCATTCATGCATATTAAACCCAACCTATGACATAAACACATATGGACATCCATGCTAAAAATGAGAGCATAAACAACATGCAGGCAGGCAGCAGTAGTTGCAATAGGCTGAGCTAATCCAAGTTATGCATGCTCATAATACAGAGAAGATGCAGAAACAGAAGGCAAGCCAATCTGAATGACAACATGAGGAGGTTTTAAGGTACACATAACAAGCAAGGTCAGCCTAAGGTATTAACTACTAAACAACATATGTTCAACACAGAAGCAGTGAGATTGACAGAACAACACAAACATGCAGGCTTTAAATCTAACTCAGTTCAACCTTTAAACATTTCTTAAAACAAAAATGAAGACAAATGCAACTGGGCAGGGAGCACACAGCATTGTAGAAGCATGAAACTGGTTCTGAATAACCAATGTTTGGGTGTGGTGTGGTAATTGACGACAACAACAACAAAAGGAAACAGAGGCAGCAACCCAAAGGCTCAACAGAAAGCTTGCAGACAGGACTACAACAGTATTATACTTCTAATCCTAAATGCACTCTAACAACAACCTATACATCCTAAACAGAAACAAGTTCATGTAGGGAAGGGCAACATGCAGGAACAAATGAAACAGCACATGAACTGAACATAAACCCCTCCAGAAACCCAACTCACAATGCAACAACAATTCTAGACAGCTTATGCAATAACCACAGCAACAACTAAAAGAAGCATGGGCAACCTCAACAGAAGCAGCAACCTAGATTGCTAATGGCAACAACCTAATTTATTTACATCATGCTACCATTCAACCACAACATTGATCAACAGCATGCAAGGAATAAACTCCAACTAGGCAATAGGCAAACATGAACAGACATGATTACTAAAGAGAAAGCAGAAACAACAACATCTAATCCAGAAATTAAGTTTTCTGAATTAGGCCAGAACTCTAGGAACAGAACGCCAAGGCATTAAGATATAGAAAACATCAGGAAAAATCCATACAGAAGCAACAAGAAATGGGAAACAGAAGCAAACAGTCGAGCTAAACAATACCAGAACTCAGTCTGGCTCCCACACAAGCATCAACATTCAAAACAGAAATGAAATTAAACTGGAATTGAAAACAGAAGCTGAAAACAGAAAGTTACCTCAAACAAAGCTTTCAATTCTTTATTGATTTTCCAGAATCTTTACAATTGTTATTCTTTACAGCAACAGGAACAAACTCCTAATTCTGATTTCTATTTTCGAACCCCCAATTACAGAAAGAAACCCTAAATTGGAAATCCCCCAATCTAATTTCAAAAACTCTAATCCCCAAATTGTTACAGAAAAATTACAGAAGCAAAATCCCTCACCCAGAAACGAAATTCAAACCCTAAAATTAAGAACAGAAGGCTTACGTTTTTCTTTTCTAGAAAGCTTTTCCCCTGATTTTTCCTCTCTTTCGAAAATCTTTGTTTCCCCCTTTCTACTGGAAGTCCCACACTTCCCTTTTCAAGGGAAGCCTTCGTGGTCTCTCTCTGGCCACGTCACCTTCTGGTTGCAGCCGTTGAAGAGTCCTTTCGACGCGTTTTCTTCGTCTGACTTCTCTCTTTTTTGCTTTCTGTCTCGATCCCATTTATCACCCCTCAGAAGCTTTCTTCTCTCTTCTCTTTCCTCCTTCGATTTTTCAACTGGGAAATCACGATTTCCCATTGTTAGATTCCTGTTCAATTCCGTCTTCTCCCTTCTGTTAGGGTTTTCTTATTTTCTCTCAATCTCCTTTCAATTTTGTTTGATGATCTCTGTTCAATCTTCTGTTTCGTTTGTTTTCTGTTTATCTGCGTTATCAAAACGCTGCGTTTCACTTTTATTTTTTTTTTTTGCTTTTTCTGTCGTCAAAACGACAAGTCATCTGCTGCATTTTGATGAAACGCAGCAGCCTCTTCTTCTCCGCGTTTCATCGTTCGGTCAAAACGACACGTCGTTTTGACCCTCAGTTTCCAGATCTGTGCCTTCCTCCTCAGCATTTTCTGAATTTAGACTTTGGCCCACAGAACTTTCTATCCGTTTGCAATCAAGCCCTTCCTTCATTTCTTTTCTTTTCCAATTTTCCTAACTTCTTTTCATTCTTTTCAATTTAATCCTTTTTCTTATTTTTTCCAAATTTTCTCAATTAAACCCTTCTAATTAAATTTTTAAATTAATTAAAATTAAAAACATAAAATGTACTTCGATTAAAAATCGAAATCAAGAATAAAACATAAACATTTGCCATTTTAATCTTAAAATTGATTTTTAAGATTAAAACCACAAATCATTCTTTTTTAACTCTTTTCTTTTCTTCTCTTTTGTTTTTTATATTTTCCTTTTGCAACTTGAAAAATAAAACACACCGAAAAACATATATTTTTGTTAAATAGAAGGGAAATTTTGAGAATTTCTTAAAGCGCACCAAGGATTAAAATATTGGAAAATATTTTGGAAAAAGAGGAAAATCGAGCCGAGTAGGAATCCCAGAAATTCTGAGCCTGGAGCTCTTAACATCCTCGATTATTTTTGGGGTGCACAAATCAAGCGTCAACAATAACCATTAAGGGTTCTAAAGTAGGGACGCATTATGATGTCCCTTTCCCGCGATCCAGGGGTTTTTTGAGGTTTAAAGTCCATCTCCATTAGGTATTCTTCCGTTGGCTCATATCCCAAACCAAAAGTTCCATTGGCAACCGGACTTTCCTAGGCAAGCACCGAAGGATAGGCTTTCCCAGACTTAGCCATATTCATCCCAGGTAGGTAAGAAATTTTCAACATCAACTTCACTATACAATTGATCTACAGTGCCCCAAAATCAAAGAGGACATAGAGACTTGATATCCCGCCTTCTATGAATTGGATGGTGTCAAACTAGAATCCAGAATAGGTTATATTGGGACTTTTAGGATTAACCTCAAGGAGAGACTGATCCTTTGTGCTTCTAAGGTGGCTATAATTATCCCCTTGAATGGTTATGATCTTTTCCATGTAAGGGAACTTAACTTTCAGGTGTAAGGAGGGGGGTATAGCCCTGGTTTGGTGTATCCAAGGTCTTCTAAGGAGGAGATTGAAGCTTGTAGGGACATCAATGACTTGAAAAGGAATTTCTATCTTGGATGGCCCAATAATAACTGATAGAGTGACAACCCCTAAAATCTCTCTTCGGGTATTGTCATATACTTTTACTATTTGATCAGAAGGTGTAAAATCAGAAACCACGAGACCCAAACAGCTGGCTACTCTGAAAGGGCATACATTCAGAGCTGACCCATTATCAATGAGCACCATGGGTACAGTTTTGTCCCTGGTTAGGACTGTGATATATAAGGCTTCATTATGGTTACCCTTATTTTCTGGTAGGTCTTCATCTGAGAACCCAATATTTTGTGTTTTAGAAGCTTGGGTTAAAGTAGCCACAAGTGTTTCCAGACTTACTTCAACCGATGTTTGGAGTTGGTTTAGCGCCTTACAAAGAGCTTGACGGTGAGGGAAAGATGAGGCTAAAAGTTCCCATATGGACACTCTTGCTTGGGTTTTTTTTTTAGTTGGGTTAGGACTGGGTCCTCTTTTGGTTCAAGGGTTCCTCCCTTAGTGGGTTTGATACTTTATCCAGAATAAGGGGTTCATATTGCCTTCCACTTCGAGTTATGGCATCGACCTCTTTGGAAAGGTCATTTAGATCCAAGACACAAATTTTGTTCATATCTAGGAAGAGCTTGAAAGGATCAAACAGTTCCTCCTGAGAGGTTATGGCATTTACCCCATGGTTGGGCAAAGGATTGGTATTGATATTAGGTTTGGTTTTGGGTATAATTGACCCATTGTCAACTATGTCTTGAATCCACCTTTTAAGGGTTCAACAGGCTTCAGTTTTATGCATATTTCCTTGGTGGAATTCACAATACTCATTGGTTTTGTAGTTTAGAGGTAATGGGTTGGGTGGTGGCCTTGCCTCCAAAAGTTTGAGGTATCCGGCCTTTACTGCTTCTCGGAAAACTAAAGTGATTAGCATCCCCAGATCAATATAGTTTCTTTTAGGTTGGTTATTGCTTAGGTTTAAGGGGTTGGTTGGGGTGATACTGGCCACTTCATTTACTTTGTTTGGTCGAGTAGGATTTGGTTTCTTGTATCTTGTTGAGTCATCTTTGAGTTGACCCAACTGGATAAGGTCTTCCACTTTGGTGGCAATAGCAATAAGTGACTGAAAGGTAGGTAAATATTGGGTTTGAAGTTGTGATTGGTAAACAGGGAGTAGGTTTTTAATGATTATGTCGACCTGTTCTTGTTCTAAAGGTCGGTTAATCATTTTGGCAGCTTTTGTCCTTCATCTTGTAAGGAAGAAAAGAAGGGTTCATTGTTCTTTTGTTTGGTTGTTTCAAGTTCCCTTCGGGTCACATCCACCTCAATGTTATTACTATATTGGGTATTCAAGGCATTACAGATATCCTCCTAGGTTTTGATCTTGGATCTATCCAGGGTTACAAACCATCTTAGGGCGGCACCAGTAAGGGATTGTTGGAAGAGTTGAGCTAGGAGCTCGGTACTTAGTCCAAAGGTGTTTAAAGCTCACACATACATTTTTAGGTAAGTCTTTGAGCAGGAAGTCCCATCAAACTTGTCCATATTGGGCATCTTAAGTTTGGTGGGTAGTCTGGCATTAGAAAATAGACACAAGGAGTCCATGTCCATAAGTTCTTTGTGGGTTTTTAGGGCAATGATTGACCTTTCTAGAGCCTCAAGTTTTTCTTTCATCTTTTGGGACTCGGATTCAAAGGTCTTAGGGGGTTGGTCTTCCAGATTGATGACTAAGGTAGTGGCAACAGGTTCTTTTCCGGAAGTTGAGGCTCCTTTTTCCCCAATTCCTAACTTAGACAGTAAAGCAGCTTTCTGGTTTGCTAGGGCTTCAGTAATCCTAGCTTCCATTCTGACTTCCATTTGGGCATTAATCTCATCAGCTTATTCCTTTAATAGGGCTCTAATATCATCTAAGGAGGCCATTGGAGAAGGTACGGGACTTGTTGGTGTCTCGGGAATAGGTGTTGGCACTTGTGGGGTAAGTACCTGAATGGATAAAGGAAAAAAGGATTAGGTTTTTCTTTATGTAAGGTAGGTTAAGGTATAAGGTCAGAGGTAGGGTAGGCTCTTTGTCCAAGTATAGCATTAGTCTTAAATGATTCATTCTCATTTCCTTCCTTATTCTTTCCTTCCTTTCTTACTTTATTTTTTATTTTTCTCACTCTTGGTTTTACCTTTCTTTTTCTATTCGCCCCTATTTATAGGTGGTATGTATGGTATGAATGCATGAATGCATACATCTATCACGCTATAATTCATTTTAGTGTCATAGGATGAATGCAAAGATCTGATCAAGGGTATCCTAAGGGGAAGGTTCTAATTTGAATGAGAAAACTGAGTGGCTAATAGGGACCCTCGAATGCCTAGAGTAAGGATATACCTCGCCACATGTGAAACAGAGAGTTTAGCGTGGTTCCAGCGGTACGACTTATTCTTAGACCACCACTAAAAGGATTAGAAGTGGTTTTCGGCACCAAGGTGGGACACTTTCGCTGTCCGTGGACATCATCAAGAAGATGTGCCCATCAAGCGCTACTCGCTATCCCGACTCATAAGAAGTTTTATAGAGAGAGAAGAAATTCATTTGAAATTTATGTTTTATGACTTTTGAAAAACTCTTCATCATCATCAATTTTTTTGAAAACTATGCACATCAAATGCAGATGTAGTTTATTTTATTATTTTTTTTATAAGTCCAAATCTTCTTCAAGGCTTCTTTAGGAAAGAGCTCTTATTTCCTGCAAAAGGATGTTAGAAGAAGAAAAATGCAATGATATGAATGCAATGGTAACCCACACTTATCTTTAGTTAAGTTTTTCCCCAGCGGAGTCGCCAGATTGTGAACTCTTACCGGAAGCCCTCTGAGCCGCCGGGCCGATCCACAAGGGAAGTCAGTTAGCGGGGGTGTTCAGTCGGGATAAAGTGTGTGTGTGTAGATTCGCCACTTAATTTATTTTGTTGAAGGGGAAAAATGAAGAAAGAACCCCTAGTGACTCCGTCTTGCGATTAACCTATTTCTAGGTTAATCGCCCTAATGAATGAAATGCACTAGTCTTCGAACCCGAGGTGGATTCGAAGGTTATGTCATGCATTCACATCCAATGATCTTTCTTCTAAATATATGCTATGCAGGAATGAAGATTTGGAAATGATCAGGAGTGGGAGACCTGCTATTCGAGGTTATATCTCGAATATGCCTACATACTCTCGTTTGAATGAGAGATCAAGGTCAATGTAGTTCGAATTGCCTATTTAAAGGCGATGAAAAGGGGGGAGGTGTATGCATGTATGCATGCTATGAGTGCGTGAAAGTGAGTTTAGGCCTAGGGGCCAAAGGGAGTTTATCGACATCCGAGGTTGGAATGTAGGCCTAGTGGCCGAAAATGAGTTTATCGACATCCGTGGTCGAAGATGGAGTTTATCAACGTCCGTGGTCGAAATGTGTTAAATTTAGGCCTAGTGGCCGAAAAAGGAGTTTTTGACTTCCACAGTCAAAGTGTGTGTTTTATTGGTCTAGTGACCGAAAAGGGAGTTTTATGACTTCCGAGGTCAAAAATGGAATTTTGTTAGTCTAGTGACCGAAAAAGGAGTTTTATGACTTCCGTGATCAAAAGTGTGATTTTGTTGGTCTAGTAACCGACAAAGAAGTTTTATGACTTCCGTGGTCAAAAGTATGATTTTGTTAGATTTCCACTGGAGAAGATTGATTTTTAGGCCTTTTGGCCAAAAAATGTGTTTTTTATGTGTTTCTGCTGGGGAAAAGTGATCTGTCAGGCCTTGGGGCCAAAATGTGATTTGTAGTGTGGCACTGCGGCAAAAAAAGATTGATTATTTAGGCGTTGTAGCCAAAAGATTCATTTGTGTGGCACTGTAGCCGAAAGATTTGATTTAGGTGGCGCAGCGGCCAAAATAAGTGACTATGACAGCATTTTAGCCAAAAATGTGTGTTTATGAGATGCAATGTCATGTATGCATGAAACAAGATGTGATAAAAGAGAATTTAATCAAAGAGATAAGTTTCGAAATATACCTGAGGCAGTCGGCGTCCGCTCCTTAGCTTCAGCTTGATTTGGACTTATTTTTTTATATGTGATTATGTATGCAATGCAAGTTATCACAGAAATGCAATGCAGGAAGCAGTAAAGAATTGCCTTTGATATGAAGAATCACTGTAGGCTAGAAGGGAGAAGAGAGCAGCTGTCAACACAGCTCAAGGTGTGAAGAAAATGATGGTTTTGGGGGTATTTATAGGTGATTCTCGGCCAAAAAGTCAACAGAGGGTGGCCGGGGCTGCCTCCAGAGGGCGGCCTGGGGTGCCTTCCTTAGGCGGCAAAGGCTGCATTTCCTCCGCAACTTGCGCGTTTTTCTTCCGGAGCCTTTTCGGGACGTTCCAGGATTCCGATGGTGTTGACGCTCGATTTTTGCCACCTAAAAAATAACCGATGATGATCAATGCTCCATGCTCGAAATATCCAGAATCCCTCTCGATCCAATTTGTTGTCCTTCAAAATTTCAAAGGATTTAATCTCTCATGTGTTTTTAAGAAAATTCTTAAAG